>CAUYPK010072664.1:0-25487 GCA_963574355.1 Loris lydekkerianus | reverse complement strand
GTGAAACTTAGTAAATGTAGAATATAAATGTCTTAACACAATACTAAGAAAATGCCAGGAAGGCTATGTTAACCAGTGTGATGAAAATGTGTCAAATGGTCTATAAAACCAGTGTATGGTGCCCCATGATTGCATTAATGTGTACCGCTATGTTTTAATAATAATAATAATAAAGAATTATAACTGAGAGACCGCATGAATTAGCCTTCAACTTAACAGAACAATTTCATGCAACACTTCCAAAATATGTATTATTCAATGACTTTGGATAAACCAACTGATTCTAGTGACTCAGTACAGGTTTTATACTTCATTCATGTTATAATAGAAGATTTTCTTTGCTACAAAGAGTTACTCACTTTGGTGAATCTTATGAACAACGGAATACTGGGAACAAATATCTTTTACAACTTTTAGAATAAAAGTCCTAAAGTTGGACTAAATTTTGTAAATTTAGTAAGTGTGCATACAGACAATGCACTTTCCATGACAGGAAAATACGAACGGTTTATTGCACCAATAAAAAAAAGTATTCACAGATCCAGATGCTCTCTGAATTTCTTTTTGTTATATAAAGCTGCTGCTTTAAGTGATATTTTGTGAAAGTTATAAGTAAGTATTGCTAACTATATTTGTGCAAATGCAGTATGGCATTGTTGGTTTTGTAACATGCTAAAGTTGAATGTGAGATATTCAGCGCAGACCAGCCATATAATTCTACAGTGTGTTTGGCTATTGCAGGGACAGACAGGTATTAGCCAAAATGTTATCTCTGTGAGAACAGATAGTTAAATTTTATGAAGAACAGAATCTGCAATGGGAATTGTTCAGAGGAGATTTCTATAGGAATGCAGCATTTCTGTGTGGTATCATGTCGAATCAAAACAACTTGAATATGTCTCACAATGTAAAACTAAGTCTAAATATTAACATGTGGCAAAATCTAACCATTTTGAAAAAAAGCTAACTTTTTAAAAAAACACTTCAAAAGAAATTTTCAGATGAAAATTTTCTCCAGTTAGCAAAGTCATTGATAAGCAGATTGATTGTGTGACTCATCTGAAGAATATGCAGAATAGACCTATTAATTGGAGAATACAATGAAAGGTTCACTGATTTTGAGAATCACGACATCACACTCAAATTAGCATTTCAGCCTCACCTAGTTGATAGGTACCTAAAGAACTACAGTGGAATTGATTGAGCTCTCAAACAGTTTAAAAACATTTTAAAGTCACTGTTCGATGCTAAGAAAGAGAAAAATGCAGTAGAACATGCATGCCTTAGGCAACATACCAAAAAAAATGCTTTCTTGCTTTTCAACCACTTATTGCTGTGAAAAACAGCTTGTGGCTTGGCGCTTGAAGCAAAGTGGTTATGGCGCCAGCCACATACACCGAGGGTGGAGGGTTTGAACTCGGCCTGGGCCAGCTAAACAACAATGACAACTGCAACAAAAAATAGCCAGGCACTGTAGCAGGCGCTTGTAGTCCCAGCTACTTGGGAGGCTGAGGCAAGAGAATCGCTTAAGCCCAAGAGTTTGAGGTTGTTGTGAGTTGTGATGCCACAGCATTCTACTGGGGGTGACATAGAGAGACTGTCTCAAAAAAAAAAAAAAAAAAAAAAAGAAAGAAAGAAAAAGAAAAATGATTTGTATCTGAATTCTCTTATACTGGAATAGATAATACACTATACCTTAAATATTGATATTTTTCTCTTGGTAAAATCTTTCAGTGTCTTTCTTTCATCTGTAAAATTTTTTCATAGTATTCAAAGTTTAACATTCTTATAATAAAAACAAAAAAGTGGTAAACTGCCTTATTGTTAATATTCTAGAAGCCACTATATGTTATGTAATGTGTAGTCAAGAATTTGGAGATATATATTTCTTATAGAAGGGAAGGTGGTTTGGAGAGGTAAAGAATATGTTAACACAGATGTGGCTTAGCAGTAATACAAGCAGTGCTTACTGGAGAGGGACAGAAGTTAGAGACCAAAGCATGACGGAGAGATTCAAATAGTTTGCAAAATCAAGAAAAATAGACAGGAAATTCTTCACTACCTGGCTGTTTCTTTCTCTGTTTGAAAATAGGAAAAAAATAATGCTTACTTGAAAGATTATAAAAAATAACTGAAAGTGTCTCTTTCAGCAAGTTTCTAGCTAAGGTATATGGCCTCACCGGCCTTTTACTGTATGATGAATTGGTGATTACTTTTCATAAGCATGTTCCTATAAGTAATAGTCAAGCAACCTTAACATTTATATGTAAAAGTTAAGGAAGCTTCTAGCCTTCATTATAATATTGTCTTGTCCTCCTGCATTGCTTCATCACTTTAAAAAGATTGAATTTTCATTCATTCTCTTACCATTATAAGTGTCTCATGGGTGGAGATTCATTTCTGAAAGGCATAAAAAATTCATTCAGTTCATAATGGAAGAACTAGTTTGAATTACATTACCAGAGCCTTTCCTGATACGCCTGTCACTAAAATAAAACAGAATAGTTTAGAAACTTCCATTAAATCATAGAAGAAAGTTTTTAAGTTACCAGCTTAAAGAACTGACTTCATGATGGTGTCATTCAATGTGCCTGAGCAGTAGGTCTATTCCAAATACCGAATAAGTAACTCATTAAAAAAATCATAGCAAAATGGTTTTCAACCAGAAAGAGTAGCTACTAAGTAATAAAAACCAATTGAATGCATGAAGGGTCTAGATTTAAAAATTTAAGAACACTCAACAAAACATTTTATATTTTTTCTATAAATAAGCAGAAAAGGAAAAATTTTAAAGTCTCCACACATCTTGTCACAAACCATAACAAGCATTTTTACAGGTAAAGCACCATTAGAAGGATCATTTGAATGCCTAAAAAATTATTTTTACCAGATTCTGAATGGAATCTTAGATATGGAACTTTATTTTCATTCACCACTGATGAAGCAGCCAAAGGAACTGAAAGTAGATGCTCCAAATTTCTGCCTAAGAAGCATTTCTAGGTCAATAGTATGGTTGCAAGAGAGATCAATATTTGAAACTGAGTTTGCAAAGCATTCTGCATAAAACCCGGAATTCATGACTTATCCACATCAAAAAAGAGGGAATGAATGATGGAGAAGATGGGGGGAGTTATTAATGATACTGTCCTGGTACCTGAAGTCAGAAAAATGGAAGGGATGTAGAAGAAAACTGGAAACAAAGAAGAAAAGAAAAGCAATCCTGGTCTCCACATGAACTATATGTGTATAAATTTTCAACTTTAATCGTTCAGGGAAAACTGGTTCAGCTTGCAGGTATCTTTACAAAATTTATTCCTTATTAAATCTCTTAACAATTGCTGCCTCTCACCTGTATGGAGGAAATACTTTCAGGCCAGTTGAAAGACCTGTCCTGGATTTGAATTCTGTTTCTCTACTTATTAGGTGCACAACTTGGAGCAAGTTATTTATCCTCTCTCAGATTCTTTTCCCTCATCTTTAAATTACAGATATTAATAATCTTCCCCTACAGTGGAACATAATAAGTACTCAGATAAATGAATGGATGATGGAATGAAAGTTTATCTTGCATAGATTATTTAAGACCAAAATAAGAGAGTGTATGAAAAATGTCTCACATCTAGCTGGGATGCAAGAAAGATGAATTTTCTTTCCATTCCATAACTCCCACTATCACCACAACTTCCCTCCTGTGCCTCAATGGATTATGGTAAAATAAGTCGATTATTTAAGGCAAATATCTACTTATTTCAGTTCTTTTCTATACCCAAGAAAGCAGCCCAGTGAAGGTAGTGGGAAGAAAAGAGATAATAGGAAATCAGGAGGTTCCTTCCCTTTCCTCCCTGAGTCTCTTCCACACAGACATGAGCAAACAGAACTGTTATCAGGAGTGTCCTCACAGCATAGCCTTCCCCCAGTCTCTGGTAATCTCTGATGGTCAACAGTGACCAGAAGCTTGTGTTGAGGATCTAGCCACATGGAGGTACACATAGGTATGTACAGTGACCAAAGATGAGGCTATGACTGAGCTGTGAGGGTAGCAGTGGTCAACTCCTGGGTCTAGTCTTTACTTCTCTAACCTTTCTCAAGAGGGATACCAAGCTCTAAAAGCTCTAAAAAATACAGTCATAGTTGACTCATGCCCCATCAAAACACTTAAAATTACAGGAATATTTCTGCCCTGTGCAACATTGGAGACAGAGTCAGCTGCATCCAGCATGATTCCTGAGGCTCCTGGTATGTGTTGGGCTTGCCAGAGTCCTGGAGAACCTGGTTTGAAATACATTATGTACTATAGTATTACGACAGTGTCACCAGCTTTGTCCTTTTTACTGTAGCAGAATTGAGTAAACCAGGAATAATAAATATTTTAGTACATTGATAACTCATGTTCTCCTTGACAACAGGAGGGATAAACTCAGGTCATCTGAACCATGGCTTTATCAAACTTTGGCTTTATCAAAGATACTGTCACCTAAAAATGGCATGCAGAAAAAGTTGATAAAAGGGATTCTTTCTCAGTCTGTCTTCTCTGTGCTCATCAAATTCACCTCCTCTGAGGTTAGAATGCAAAAAGATCAGCATTAAAGATTATTTAGGTCTTTGTAACATCCATGAGCAGCACATGTTATTATATTGGCTACAAGCATATCCTAAACATACATAAAAATAAAATAAGTAGAAGAAAATACTTCTTTACTGGAATGAGGAGAGAACAAGGCTGTGGAGAGAAAAATAACCCTCTCAATCTTTAAGGAAACTGGTTAGCAATGAAGTAATAGTATAAGACTATAGAAAAATGGGGAGAAAAAGGTACCTTCCTAAATTCTAATTGACCTTTCCCTCTTATCTTTCCCATGGACAAATGTATTTACATTCCAAAGGATTAGAGTAAGAACTCAGGATCCTTTCCATTATGTTTGGAGATTCTCTCATGAGAGGAGGAAAATAACATAAACAAAAATCCATATTCATTTTTTCAGCATTTTTCACCTAAAATATAGACTCCCATGTGTAGAGTTTTAATCTATTTGGCTCTCATCTTTTGCTATAATTAAATAATAATAAAATGCTTTGCTTCAAAAACTTCAGGATAATACTGATAAATATGAATATCTTTTAAACTTTACAAAACATAAATTATCTAGAAAAGTACCTGACATATATAGATATTTAATCAATGGTAGTCTTTTTTTTTTTTCACATTGGCTTTTTTAACACAATTTCAATCACAGCATCTCATCTTAAAATGTGTAGTTTTCTTTCTCAGCCAAGATTTTATTAGATGTATAGTTGAACCTTACATTAATAAAATTTGACTGTAATATAGCCATATCTAAAACAGATCAATTAGTAACAATTATTCACATTTCAAATAGACCTTTCCCTTTCTAATAGAAATTTGTCATACGTAAAGGTCATTCTTACACATTAATAAAATTTCACCTTTTATTTAAAATGTCCTACAATAAAACATTCCCTTTTTTGACATTCAAATTTATAATGCATTTGGAGATTATTAGCCACAGAAGCTCTAAGAAATAACAGAAACTCTAAAGAATATATGTGCTGATTGTTACACCAGTAGTGATAGTAGTAGTAATAATCAAAAGGTAGTAATAATAACTATAGCAAAAACAATTATTAACATTTATTAAGCATCTAATGAATTTCAGACACTGTGTTGGTTTACATCTCATATTTTCAAAATTACAAGCTTCTTACTCACAAGCTTCTCAGTTACATATCCTCTATTTGGCAGATGAGAAAAATAAGTTTTAAAGAGGCCAAGTAATCCATCTAAGATTATATAGACATTAAGTAGCAGAAACTTTAAATAACACAGACCTCCCTGAGGAACAGACCATACGTATAATCCCTATGCACTCATTCCCTCCCAGTGGTAGAAATTTAAGTACTTGTGGGCAAAAAAGCCTGCTAGATTGAGTTATAGTGGTCATAGGACTTTGGCTTCTAACATCACCGAGATATCATCTATGAAACTAATATAAACAACCATAGAAAGACTTGTAATTACTATAAATTATCAGAAAGGGAAAGGAATCACTCCCAGTCACAGATGCTTATGATTTTTCTGAGATAAAATAAATTCTCCTGATAAGGAATTAGTCATGACACACACATACACACACGCTTTCATGTGCTTTTTACACACAGGTACCAATATGTATATACACATACACACAAGTGCTTAACACCCAAATTGCCAAGTAAAAATCTTTTATACCCATAAGTAAAAACAGAGTTGGCATACCTCAGAATTTTCTTCAGTATCTTTTTCTTTCCTGTCTATCTAGGAACACCTGCCCATATTTGTCATCTATGTGAATAATTTCAGTTGCTAAGTAGAAACTTCTTATTGCTAATGACAGCCTAGCTCATCTGATGCTTTCAAATAATGAAGTGTGTGAGCTCTTTTGCCTCTGTTGGCTGGATGTGGGACCAGCCTGCAGCAGTAGATGGGGATTAGATAGAAACTAATTCCTCTCAAGATAAAATCACTCTAAGGCATAATGACTTTATTAGACAGTTTCCAAATTATAGATAAATGAGAATAAACCGTTTAAAGCAGTGATTCTCAACCTGTGGGTCACGAACCCTTTGTAACAATGAAAACACATCCTGTATATCAGATATTTACATTATGACTCATAACAGTTATAAAATTACAGTCATGAAGTAGCAACAAAAATAATTTTATGGCTGGGGGTCACCACAACATGAGGAACTGTATTAAAGGGTGGTGGCATTAGGAGGCATTAGGAAGGTTGAGAATACACATTTTAAAGGATTATATTTAAATAAAGGATCTTATATAAAAGTTGGAAGATAGACAAATAGAAGAAAAATCAAGATGTTCAAAGAAGTTAGAGTACAAATTAGCCTACCTCGTTATATTACCTAAAATCATACTTGTCAAGTCCTACTGTATTAATCACAATCACAGACACAGCAAAAAAAATAGTCATAAGGAAGTAGAGAGATGGAGGGAAAGCTTCTCTTCCACCCTCTCTGAAGGGTCACAAGAATGAACTGACAATAGAGAGATTAACAGGAAAAAAAGGCATGCAAATTTATTATAATAACATGCATAAGCACAGCTCAGGAGCCACACAAAATAGGAGACTCCAAGGCCCAGATGGCTGAGGCTTAAATATCCTTACCATGGGGGACCTGGGGGAGGATGTGGGCAATTTTAGAGAGATAGTAAATATTTTAGAAATGAATGAGCCCAGAGAGCAGACAACATCTTTTAGGTTATTCTCTATGAACACTGAAAAGATCAAAGGCAACCAATAGTTTTTGTACTAGTTACTTGAAGGTGAGGGGTAGAACTCCACTGTGAACAAAGGTGGTCTTATTATTCAGAAAAAGTCTCCCAGGTAATGTCTTGGAACTGCTCTGAGAAGAATAGGGAAAAGTGGGTCTGGATATGGTGACAACTTTAGTCTTTTTTCTTCTCTGATGATTGATCTTTCCTGGCTATTTATTGAGATTCCTGGGGAGGGGATTTAGGACAATTGCATTTCTTTTATGGAGAAGTTTCCCCAATGAGATAAATGAATTCCAGAAAGAGCCCGTCTCTGTGTTTGGAGGGGAGAAAGAAGAGAAATTTAGAAAGTCCTTGGTTCTAAGTCAGCTTCTAAGGCCTCCCAGTTTCTATAAATTCAGATGTGGTTGGCATGTCAAATCCCTGCATGTTGAGGTATCATTCACTGAGCCCCAGCAGGAGCTAGGAATCATTTCATTAGGGTCACATTTAAATTGATGCTTTTAGGGGTGAAAACTTAAAGTTAGTGAAATGTCAAGAAAAAGATGTTTTGCCACTAATTTGTTAGTGCAGAGTAGTAAAGACTTATAATCCAATACATAATACAGAAAGCAATCTGAACATCTGCCCTTTGTACGAGGTCTGATAATTAAGTTTGCAAACTCATCCTAGAGAAAGTGTCACATACCTCACTGCTAAATATCACTACAGACACCTTCAAAATTGTCCCCTTGGGAAGCTATGCACTGACATCAATGCCTAGTCCACCCTTCAAAACAATTTTAGAAGCTTTTTCTGAAATGACATTAGAGCTATCATTCATACAGCACACAAAAACACACAAGAACAATAATGAACTCAGCAAAACACCAACACATGTTGACATGAGCACAGCTGTGAGGCATTGATATACCAAGGTTACAAAACCTTACCAAGTTGTTTATACAGTGCTGCCAAAGTAAGAATAGGGTGGAAAGTTCACAAACTTAATTGTCAGGCCTTAATACAATGATGGCTCTGATTGCCATTCCAGAAAAAGAGCTCTAAAATTGCTTTCAAAAGTGGACTAAGTGCTAGTGTTAGTGCCTAGCTTCCTAAGGGGAATACTTCAAAGGTGAACACAGTGATATTCAACACGGAGATATGTAGCACTTTTTCTACATGAGTCTGCAAACTTAATTGTCCAACCTCATATATCTAACCTCTGGAAAAACATGAATACCTGCTGGAGGAAACCGTTATGGCTCATCTCCAATGCATCGTGGTCCTAAATTAAAATTCAGGACAGCAGCGCAATTTCCTCTCCTTAGCAGATTTTCACAAGACTTGTTATAAGAGGCTAGTTGCTAATCATGAAATTTCTGGTGTAGCTATAGAGTTCATGTACATTCCTTTAAATCTTTGCCACAACCCAGTGAGACAGATACTGTGATCATCATCACAAGGAGGAAACTGAAGCCAAATTAACTATCTGAGATTGCATCAGAATGGAAGAACTGTGATTTAAAGCCAATGCTCTTTACTTCATTCAAGCCCCTTGGAACCTTGTTATTTTAAATGTGACAAAAAAATATTCCTCTAAGTAATAAATAGCACTTAGAGCCTCTAGGTTTTCTCAAATGAATCTCTTTTCAGAACAGAAATCCCCAGGTACTTGGGAAAGGAAAACCTTTCAACATAACTTCGAGGGCTTGATGCTCACTTAAATAGCAAGATGCTTCAGTAAAGGAAGCCAGTGCTGCCAGGAAAAGTCAAATTTTCTCCAAAACGTCAAGGTGAAGACAAATAAAGCTCTCAGGGGCATTGCAGATAATGAAAATCAACAACCATTTCCTGCCTCCACTGTCTCTTGTTAATACTTTTGTCATGCAGATTGCCCTAATTTGATTTCAGATTTTTCTTTCTGTTGTTGCCAAGAACTATAAACACAAAGGGATATATAATAAAGTGGTGTTCTGGGTCTTTTATTGTCATTATTATTCTCATTTAGTTTTGAAAATTAGATCTGACTTCACTGGCAAAGAGCAGAGCTCTCCGTCTTTTCACATACGGTGTGCCAGTCAGAAACCCCCTGCTGTGCCCTCTCTTACTCATCAGCTTTGCAAAGCTGCCCTGGAGGAAGAAGCATGGCAAGCAGAGAAACACCTGTAAAATTCATTAAAACCTCTCCTGAGAATGGAATGATGTTCCTCTGAAATGGACACACCCTTCCAGGCATTCAATTTATTGGTGAAGTACACTTGATAGCTCTGCAGTCTCTCCACAACCCTCACAACAGCGTTCTCACACCCAAACATCTTTGTATTCTAAACAGGCAATGTCAGAATTAGCTTCATAGCATTTATCCTAAGGAAAGGACCAGTGCTGGGTACCTGAAAAGCAACAAGACATCCCAAAAAGATATATATCCTGCTTTTGAGTCAGGCACCCTAATTTGAATTTCAGCTCTCTCCTGAATTAGCTAAGTATTTTTAGACAAGCTACTAAATCTCTATTTAATTTCTACCTATTAGAGCTCATAGGGCCATTGTGAGTGTAAAATGAGACAATGTCTTTAAAGTACTTACTATAATGCTTGGCACTTAGTATAAACTTAAAAGAAATGTATGTGTATAACTGTATATAAAATTTAGAATGATTTGTAAAGTAAAAAAGGATGGTTTTGATAAAATTAAGAATTTATGGCTGGATAAATTGGGAAATGAGGATAAAAGCAAAGTAAAACATTTTTTTACTAAAGATTTCCTAAAACTTTTATTATGCTAATGTGCGTTAGAAACTGAACTTCATAGATGACAGTTAACTAAAGAGAGACACCCAAATGTCAAATTGACATTCAGAAAAACTGTCACATTAGGGATTCAAGAGAGAGGCCAAGCAAATTTCCACTCCACCTGAAATAACAAATCTTAAAGGTAAGCAGAACAAGCCCAGGATAAAGAACATAGCAGATTCAGAGAAAAAGTCTTCCAGAGAAAAATATTTAAACGTCAACTAGCCCTGCACATTCACCCAGCCCCTACCTCAGGGTATGCCCCCGTACCCCGAGGGCCCCCTCTCCTCAATCAGGAAAACAACTTTTTGAATCTACTGATGACAGGGAGGGGGGCAAGACGGCGCTCACAGGATGGAAAGTGGCTAGTGGATGTTCTCCTTCAGATCGATCCTCTAATAGACAGCACTGGGAATCAATAGAGAGACCCTCCAGGGGAGGAGAGGAAACCGGGCAAGCTGCTCTGCAGGATTAGAGGCACCTGGCGAAGGTGCGCACGCGCAGGGGAGAGAGAGGGGAGCCCCACAGTCCGGCAATCTGAGCTGCAGGACGCAGCCTGCCCTACAGAAGGCCGTCACACCGCGGCAGGGAGCTGACGGAGACTGTACAGCAGCCTTGCTCTGGAGAGAAGAAACAGTGGGATCCCACAGGCATACAAACACTGGGCGCCATGCCTGCTGCCCTTTTAAGATCCAAGGCGCAGAGCGCTGAGTCTATCCGAGGTCATATCTGTTGCAGTCACCTCTGCATCCACCCTGCCAGGATAGGGAGGAACAGAGGCCACGCACTTCCATGGGTCCATGGGCAGGTGCTACACAGCCGCCCCACCACCGGGAGATGGAGGCAGGATGAACACTTAGGCCGCGGAACGTCAATCCCTGCTGCCACTGATGAACCCAGGGCGGCACTGTAACCAGTACAAGCCAAAAAATACCAGCACTGGAGCACCTGGGTGGGACGCAGCTCACAGGCTGAAAAACCCCACTGCAGCCATACCTGGCTGGGGAGATCACTGAAGACGCAGCACCAAACCTCTGTGGAAACCACAAGGGAACAGTAAGATTCAGGACAGAAGCTATGTTAAAGGCTCACATACATCCACACCTCTCCCGCGTGGGAAATTACTGGATTAGGATTCAAATGTGACATCCAGGGATCCCTCCCTCACCTCACTGAGAAACGGGGTTCTCAGCAGAGGAGAACAGGTTCGCTTGCAAGCCTGTCTGTCCGTGGTGAGGTAAAGGGTTTCAGATGAGAAGGAATCACTATAACAAATCTGGCAACATGAAAAAACAAGACTGTTTTGAAATAGTTCTCCAGCAATGGAAAATAGTTCTCCAACCAAAGGAAACTGTTGAAATATCAGATATGGAATTCATAATGTAGATGGCAAATAAGATAAACAGGATTAATGAGAAAGCTAAAAGTCAACACAAAATAATTAGGACATAAATAAAAAGTTAACTAAAGAGACAGATAACATACAAAAAGATATAAAGAACGTCTGGAATTAAAAAGTCATTTGGGGAGTTTTAAAAAACAACAGTCTAAACTAGTATTAAACTATAATTTTTTTTTTTTTTGCAGTTTTGGCCAAGGCTGGGTTTGACCCCACCGCCTCTGGCATATGGGGCCGACACCCTACTCATTTGAGCCACAGGTGCTGCCCTAAACTAGTAATTTTTAATCAGCATGCCCTGGCTGTGAGAGGATCTCAGGTGTGCTGCAAAAATTATTAAAGATTGTTAATTAAACTATTTTAGAAAGAAGTTCAAAGCACAGTGAGTATATCCTCTTTTTTACCCTTTTTTGGACAACATAATTTAAGTGTGCCACAAAAGTTTAACTATAGGTCCAAGTGTGCAGTGAGATTTAAAAAAGGTTCAAAAACACTGACTTAGAGTAAGATGCTCAAGGAAGTTAGGTTCCTAGCCTCCCACAGAGAATGGGAGGTTGTCTTTCTTGATGATTACATTTCATGGAGATATTGAGAAATATATTTCTGGGTTGTAAACTGGCAAGAAGCATTTTTTTTTTATTTTTTTAATTTACACCTCAAAGGGGCCTGAAAAACAATTTACAGGTTTTTAAGGTAAATTCTCAAAGAAAAGGCAAGTTAAGGACCCTGACTCAGGAAAAAGCCTCTCTAAAATTTACTCAAGCTGAAGGTAAGCTTAGTCCATCTTGGTCAATTATAAGAAAGTGACAAGAAAACAAAAACAGTCATTAAAAATACAGACTATTTAAATTACAAAACTTACAAGTTTAATTTAATGGATAAATATTAAAAGTTATAACAACCAATTAGAGAATAAACGTTTGTAAGCACTGTCAAGACAATAATAAAAGTTGCTTTTCTTTTCTAGTTCACAATGCAAGTCTTCTTTGTGAAATGAAAATGTGGGAAGTGACAGTCATGCTAAATAGCCTGATTGATCGTTATACAACACATATACTGTATGTATTGAAACAGCACATTGTACCCATAAATATGCATATTTGTAATTTGTCAATTTTAAAAAATTTTAAAACACTTAACAACTTAAAAACACTGGTCTTTTAAAAAGTCATAATAAAATCTAAACAGTATTTAAAATTGAATGACAATGAATTTTTAATTTTAAAAAAGAGCTAAACAATACTTAGAGGGAAATATGTCCCTAAATGTTTACAGTATTAAAGAAAAAAGACTTTCCTTAATAATGCAATCATTATCTAACCTAAGAAATTAGAAAAAAAAAAAAGTAGGTAATAGAGAAAAAAGAAAACAACAATAAATGAGAAAAACAACTCACAGAAGCTAAACAAAGGATAAATGTTCTTTTTTAAAAAATATTCAAGTAAAATTTATAAAAAATCTAACCAGACTGATTAAAGAGAGAGAAAACACAAACAATTTTTAATAAAAAGTTAGATGACTACATGCAATAAAGATCAAGTAGATATTGAGTAGACACTATGACCAACTTTATTCCATTTCACATCATCTAGTAGAAAAAAATTAAAAATTTTCACCATATTAAGTGTGCTAAAAGATATGAAGAATCTCTCAATATTTATGGAAATGAAAAGTTGTTCAGCCACTTTGCCAAATAATTTATTATTAACCAGTACACATGTATAACAATTGAAGACATTGTGAACAAACATTAAATATTAAAACTCTTCACTTATACAAAGAGAAATGTCTAAGAATATTCATAGGAATATCACTTTAATTAGCCAAAAATGGGGGAAAAATTCAAATGTTCTTCCAAAATACAATGGGTACCAATTGGAATACAAAGTGTCCACAAAGTTCGTGTGCAATTTTATTGAAGAAAAGATAAAATTTTGCTTGTTAGAATTGTTGTTCCTAATGGACTCTTCAATTACAGTTGAATGAATAAATTCTCAAATATTTCAATATGTATGCCTCAGAAAAAATATATAGCTATGAAACAAATGAACTCAAAAATACAAGGCTAAATAAAAGAAACAAATTCTAGAAGAATGCAGCATGATTTTTTTCTTATCATTTTTAAAAGCAGGTAAAATTTAATAATATATTGTTTATGGATAAATATATAAGTGGCGAAACTATTAAGAAAAGCTGATAATAATATAAACTTCAGTATTTTGGCTAACCCTGGGTTAAAGGAAGGAGAATAGGATTAGAGAGGTTATTAAGTGCATTTCTAGGGTAGTGGCAAAGTTCTGTTTCTTAACCTGTGCAATGCATACATTTGTGTTTATTCTTATTATTTAAATTTCCATGAACATTTATATACTATTTGTATGTATATACTCTCTATGTTAAACATAAAGAAAACAGAAAAGATTTTTACAAAGAAAAAGAATGACAATGCATGAATCTGATAGAAAAAGATGTATGAATCTAAGAAAAGAATAAAAATAAAAGTTGAAAATAATCATAAAGAATTAAAACAATGGACGATATAAACAAATATGTCATAACCTAATCTAGAGAAAAAGAGGAGAAAGATCAAGCATACCATTTTTTAAAAAGAGAATGGGAAAACTACTGAAGATGCAGAAGAAGTTTAGTTGAGGGCTTTCCCAGATGCCACCAAATCTCTAACATGGTCAAAATCTCTACCATTATCATTATATGACATCCAAAAGTGTAGATAGATGTACTGGAAGGTAGTGGAGATATTCACAAAGTAGTGAACAGAAGGGTAAAAGGCTTCATATAGAAATTCCTCTTTATTCTCATTTCTATCTGCCCACTCAATGTGTACACAAAAAAGTATACACAGATGGCTTTCATCTTTAGCACAACAAGAACTATAGGAAAAGCATTCCTTTCCCTTTGGTGGACACTCCAGAAACTGTCTATACAGTTTCTGTGCCAACAACATACACCTAGGTTAATAATTTTTCATCTATTCAGCCAGTCTCTGTCTTCCAATTGGAGCATTAAGACCATTCATTCATTATTAGTATTGATATGTTCTGATCATGATGTTGAATGACACCTTGTTCTTTTGTTTTGTTTTGTTTTGTTTTCCCTCCTGTACTGTTGTTTTATAAAAGCTGTGAGCTTTAATTTTCTGGTATTTTTACACTAGTGGATATCTATTGTACTGTTTTCATGTTTAATGCATTATTGAACATTTTCTACAGGGTAGGTCTGTCTTGTAGTGACAAATTCCCTTAGTGATTACTTGTCTGTAAAAGGGCTTATTTCTCAATCATTTATGAACACAAAATTCTTGGCTGGAAGTTGTTCTGTTTAAGAAGGCTAAAAATCGGGCCACAATCTCTTCTGGCTAGTAAGGTCTCCACTGAGAAGTCTGCTGTTAATCTGATGGGCTTTCCTTTGTAGGTTAATTGTTACTTTTGTCTTGCAGCTTGTAGAATTTTCTCTACAAACCATGTGGGTATGGCCTACCAGCCAGCATGTGTGGCCAAGGGATGTGGACTTCCATGGGGCATCCACTGGGCCATGGGCCTCAGTGCAGTGCATGGAGCTATGGGTCACTGAAGGCCTGGCCTGTCACCCAACATGCAGGTCCACAGGGGCTTGGGCCTCTACATGACACACTAGCCTGTAGGGGAATGGGCTTCTATGCAACTCATAGAGCCATAGGCTGCATGGGCATTGTCTACTGGCCAGTGCAAAGGGCCAAGGGGCATAGCCCACTGCACTGCATGGAAGTCTGTAGGTGTGTGGGATACTAGTCAGCATGCAGGGCTGGAGGGCACCAGTCTGGGCATGAGTCCTTTCCTTGAGTTTGTGGACCTTGGTGCAGCAGAATGTAGGGTTAGTGGTCTTATTCCACTGGTCAGCAGGCAAGACCATGTGAACTGGCCTGCTGGATGACTGGAGCT
The DNA here is from genome assembly GCA_963574355.1 of Loris lydekkerianus. NCBI lineage: Eukaryota > Metazoa > Chordata > Mammalia > Primates > Lorisidae > Loris > Loris lydekkerianus. The sequence continues at coordinate 10,086 of CAUYPK010072664.1, read as the reverse complement.
ATCTCCTCACACATGTCCCTCTGAAGCCACTATTGTGAGACTTAAGAGTGGAGTTGACACCCTCTCTGTTGTAGGAATAGGTGGCCCTTGGCACCCAGTCACAGGTGTGGAGAGCATCTGCTCTCCCTGTTCCTTCTTCAGCCTTGCCAATGTGGAAGCAATTGCAATGAAGCACTGGGGGCTAAAGACCAAGAACTCAGAGTGGCATCAGCTGCAGCAACCCCACAACAGAGACCAGTCAAGTCCCTGCTGAGTCTACTCTCAAACAACTTTACCATGTGGTCTCCATGCAGTTACATGATTAGAACAGAAGCCTAGGGTGGTTACAGAGGTCCCCTACAGCTCAAGTAGTGGTGTTTATGCAGAAAGTATGGGGCCCTGGGGCTCCCTTTCTTATCCCTTCCCCACATATATGCATCTTGCCCAGGTCCTGATCATGGTGAGTGGACTGACCTGTCCTCCTTTCCTTCACTCTGAGTGTGTACTGTCACCTCTCTGATGATTCACAACACTCTCTCCAAGAGACTCCATCTGAAGGTGGCATCTACTTACAATTTTTCATCATCTCCTTGAGTGTGGTATATTTGGTCTGCTTCTAGTCTGCCAGCATCTTGGCCTGTTTCTGCCATTTTTCTAATGAGACGGATACCTGTACTCAGGCCAGCAACTTCTTTCAAGATCCTTGTAATGACAAGGTATGAAACATGTCTCCTAACTGTCTTCGTATGTTTTCACACATGTAGCTATGGCTCAAACAGTCCTTGCAGCTTTACAGACAGGCTCTCAAACATCCTGTTACTTAGCCTTCAGTTAGTTGACTTTCTCAAATTCTCAGGCTGACAATCTGGCAGAATTCCTAAGGGTTGTTTTTCTACCTCTCCAAGATTTTCTGAGCAGCTGCCATCATACTGTACTGCACATTGGGACACTCTAGCTTTGGAAAGTTTCACTACTTTTACTTCTTGGCAAGAAATGAAGTAGGAAAGAAGGAAAAGCAGACATCTGTATATAAACTATATACGCCTGGCCCCTCCATTTGTTAGATTTTCTCATGAGCAACCTCTAACAGATGGAGAAGACTTTTTTCATCTTCACAGAATTATTGTAAAGTCTCAAAATAAAACACATGTCATCCTGACTAATCTAAATACACAATTTTCACCAATTATACTGATTTGCTTGACCGTGTATCTTCCAAAGTTTACTGGCTCTCAAAAGACATTAGGGAAAGCAGATTGGATTCCTCTGGACTCCTTTATTCCTTCATAAAAATGGTTTTCCTTTCAGATACTACATGAGTTAAAAACCAAAGTAAACATTTCCTTATATTAAATAATATAATGTTATATAGGGAGTATTAATCTTTTGATGTATTCTGAGTGGAAGAGAACAGATTAAATGTAAAAGCAAAAGGATGGGATACCAAAAAGCTTTGAAAGATTCTTTCTAAAGCACATATTTCTTTTATCTTTATCAGCCTTAAGACCTTGTGTCCATATCCAAACTTTTCAACTTCCATTTTAGAATTGCCTGATGTGCTAAGCAGAATATTATAAAGAAATTTCTATTTTTGTTTCCTCCAATGTCAATGATTGTGGGTCAGAACCCACTAGGTGAGACAATTAAAACTATAATTATAGTTTTATAATTATAGGAATGTAAATGTGAGGCTTTAATAAAAGCAGACCAATAGGGCATAAAGTTATCTCTTTCAAATTCCATTATTTGATCAACAGAAAATATAAGTAGAAGATTTCGAAAACTTCTAGTCAATAGTCACAGATAAAGTGCTGAAAAACTAAGCAATAAATAATACAACCTTGACAACTAGATCAAGATTCTTCTCATGTCTTTTGAATAACAAAATATACATAAGCAAAAAGAATAATCTCATAGGCCAAATATTTTCCAGAATCAGCTAAGTCATTATGATATTTTTCCTGGCTAAATGTTTTTTTTTTCTGGCTAAATATTTTAAAAGAGCCCTTGTATTAGTTTTGATTATGAAACCACCTTTATATAATTAATAAAAGGCCACAAGGTGGTACTGTGGTAGAGGCCTCAGCTTTACAAAGGAATAGGCATAAGTGTGTGTGTGTACGAGAGAGAGAGAAAGAGACAGAGAGACAGAGACAGACGTCTGACAATTTAGTTCACAAACTCATCCTAGAAAAAGTGCTATATATCTCATTGCTAACTATCATCATGGTCACCTTTGAAGTACTCCCCTTGGAAAGCTATGCATCAATGCCTGTGCTTAGTCCATCCTTCAAAGTACTTTTTCTAGGATGAGTTCACAAACTTAATTGTCATACACATCCAATGACAGCTCTGATGGCCATTCCAGAAAAAGAGTTCCAAAACTGCTGTGAATGGTGGACTAGGAACTGGCATAAGTACATCAGCTTCCCGAGTGGAGTTCTTCAAAAGTGACCATAGTGATATTCAGCCATGCAGGATGTAGCACTTTTTCTGGGATGAGTTCATGAACTTAATTGTCCAACCTCATATATAAACATACACATATATATCATCATATATATAAAGAACCTCATATTATATACTATATATAAATGTCAGATATACAATTGCTTTCCTATAATTAAAAGCAGAAATTCACCTAATAACTGAGCACCAAAATGCATGAAGTAAAAACTCACAGACAGGAAGGTACAAGGAAAAGCTTAACATTTCTATTGATATGGAGATGTCAATATTTCTTTTTAAATAATGAATAGAAGAACTGAAAGAAGATAAACAAGGAGATGAAGATTCAGCAACACTGTAAGCCAACTAGAGCTAATATACATCTATAGAACACTCCACTCAATAACAACAGAATATACCTTCTTTTCAAGTATATGTGGATCTAAGATAGATCACATACTAAGCCATAATACAAACCTCGATAATATTCCCTAACCACAACAAAATAAAATGTAAAAGCAACAACAGACATATAAAAATTAAACAACATATTCCTAAATAATGGTTCAAAAAATAAATCCTAAGGAAATTAGAAAATACTTTGAGACAAATGAAAATGAAAACATAGAATATCAAAACTATGGAATACATGTGCAAAACAGTGCGTAGAGGACAATTTATAGTTGTAAATGTCTCTATTAAAAATAATAAAGATTTAAAATCAATTGTATATCCTTCCACCTTAAGACACTGGGCAGGGGAAAGCAAAATAAACTGAAACCAAGTAGAAGGAAGGGAATAAAAAAGATTATACAAAAATAAAGAAATAAGAATTTTTTTTAAAGTGAGGGCTTTTTCCTTTTTTATCTTTATCACTGAAAGGATAAGTAAAACTGACAAATATTTATTCTAGACTGATGAAGAAAAACAGAAGAGTTAAATTACTTAAATCTCGAATTAAAAAACAGACATTACTACCAACATTATAGAAATAAATATAATTATAAATGAACAGTATGAACAATGTATACCAATAAATTAGATAACGTAGATGAAATGGATAAATTTTTAGAAAGAAAAAATTATCAAAACTGACTCAAGAAGAAATAGACAATCTGAATAGGTACAAAACAAATTATTGAATTAGTAATCAAAAAACTATCCACAAAGAAATCCCCAACCCCAGGTGGCCTTACTCCTGAATTCTACCAAACGTTTGAAGAATGCCAATTCTTCACAAAAAATAAAAAAAGGACCATTTCCTAAGTCATACTATGAGACTCTATAAACCCTAACCAGAGAAAAGCACAAGAAAAGAAAACTACAGACCAATTTGTCTTAAGAATATGAATGAAAAACTTCTAAACAAAATACTAGAAAATCAAATATAATAACCTAAAAAGGACTATATGAAGGCTGCATGTGGGAAGACTTAAGGGAGGAGTCATAGCTTGATGTGCTTGCATTGCTAGTAATATTTTGTAAGTTTGAAACTAATACTCAACTATTGTTAGTAGATTAGAAATATTATTAGAAATAGGAAACAAAGTCTAGGCAAAGGGAGACAAACATGGGGATTTCGATTTGGACCCATTTTCCTGGCTCTGAACACAAAGTGCAAGATTCTGTAAAGCTGCAATTCTTTAATATTTCTGAAACCTAGCTCACAGCTACTGCGCAGCAGCTGGCTGGAGGCCTTGAAGCTGCTTTCTGCCAGGGCAAGCCTGTGTGCTCTGAGGGGGTGGTTTTTGGGAGTTAAGAATGTGAATTCTTTATATTTGTCCAACTCAGGAAGACTTGCTCCGGACCAGATAAGGAAAAGAAGGATATCTTTTCTTCTATCACCTTGATTGAGCCAGAGGAGTCTTATCTGTTTGGACACAAGGCTGTCAGAGTATTAAAACATCACGTCTGTGGTATGTGACTGTGGTTCAGCTAGGATTTGCTCCTTGAGTCAGCCTCTGATTGGCTTCCTTATCAAGACTTTGTTTACACTAAGACCATTATACTGTGAAGCACTAAAAAGTGACAAGCAACTCCATGCAATTATGTAATCAACTATACAGTTAGTCTAATTAATAGGAATGCAAGTGCAACAAGAAACTTGATGGGACTGTTTACCTTGCTTTCATGAGATTTATGACTGTAATACTGATGCATGAAATAAATACAGAGCTAGCCTGATACTAGGGGCAGCAAGCCTCACGAAGAAGTGTGTGCTGCCTCCCAAGCCCCACTGCTCTTAAAACTATCTCTTTGTCTGTGTCTATTATTTCTCTATATTAATATTTTATGACACCTACTAATAATTTTCTGGTTTCCTCGCACCACCAGGCCACAAGGAAGTAAACCCACTGCGTATCAAGGCTGGTCCCTGACACTATATACCATGACCACACTGGACTTACCCAGCTATTATAATACTTAATAGTAAAGACTGAATGCACTCTCCCTAAGATGAGGAACAAGATAAATAAGTCCACTTTCACCACTTCTTTTCAATATTGTACTAGAGGTTCTGGCCTGATAAATTAGGCAAGAAAATGGAAAGACTAGAAAAGAAGTAAAACCCTTCTAGCAGCCTGAGAATGGTGGCTCACACCTTCAATCCTAGCCCTTTGAGAGGTCAAGGCAGAAGAATCACTTGTGGCCAGAAATTTAAGACCAGCCTGAGGAAGAGTGAAACCCTATCTCTACATAAAAAAAAAAAAAAAAATAGAAGAATTAGCTGGGTATGGTGGCAGGTCCCTACAGTCCCAATACTTGGGAGACAAAGCAGGAGGATTGCACAAGCCCAGGAATTCAAGGTTGCAGTGAGCTCTGATGATGCCAATATACTCCAGCCCAGGAGACACTGCAAACCCTGTTTCAAAATAAATAACTCTATTAGTAGATAACATGATCTTGCACATAGAAAATCCTAAGGAATATTCTAAGAATGATGATGACTCATAGACAAGTTCAGTACTGTTGCAGGATAAAACACCAACATAAAGAAGTCTATTGTAATTCTACAGTCTTGCAATTTACAATCTAAAAAGAAGAAAAATTATAAATAATTCCATTTGTAATAGTATCAAACAAGAATTAAATATGTAGAAACAAATTATCAAAAAAGTACAAAACTTATACTCTGAAAATTACAGACCTTTGTGAAAAGAAATTAGAGAAAATCTAAATAAATGAAAAAACATCTTATATTCATGGATCAGAAGACCTGATATGGTTAAGATGGTTATACTTCCTCACTTGATTTACAAATTTAATATAATCCTGGTACTAATCTTCAAACTATATCCATGGTAAACATGTTCACAAGATATTGCCAAATATTTGCTGGAAACAAATAAACAAAAACCCTTGTCTGGTCAAAAAGAATTTAAAAAATAATTTGTTAACCAAAATTAAACAATTTTATTTAATGCAGGACTTTTCAGCAACTTTATTGCACTCATGAGCGCTATGCTTCAGCATTTTTCTCAACCTATTTAAGCACAGCTATTTGGATAAGAGAGACCATCTATTAATGTATCTTCACATATCAGTGGCCATTAGTGTTCTCCTACACACACTTTGGGACATGCCTTCCTCAAAGATATTAATTCACTCTGTTAGTCTACCTCCTCTTGTCTCCTTAACTAATACATAAGGCAATCAGTTAGGCAGACAGTCAGAAAATCAGGACCATAAGCATAACCATATGCATAACATATCAACCTTTTAAATTAAAACCTCATTGAATGTATTTATGAGGTCAGACAATTAAGCTCGTGAACTCGTCCTAGAAAGAGTGCTACATATCTCATTGTTTACTATCACTATGGTCACCTTTGAAGTACTCTCCTTGGCCATCTGGTGACCATAGTGATATTCAGCAATGAGGTATGTAGCATTTTCTCTAGGATGAGTTCACAAACTTAATTGTCCAACCTTGCATTTATGATTTCTTCATAAAAGGATTATGGAAAAGCTTCACACAAACTTCCCTTCTAAAACACACACAAATTCCTTTTTATGATGATGCAGTGAGGAGTTCATCATCTTGGAAAGGTCATGTACAAACACCAGTGAATGATGAATGGCTTCTCTTATTAGCCCCAAGGTTCACAGCACTTCCAAATTGCCTAACAGCTCCCAAGGAAGTAATTAATATACCAAAACAAGGATGCACCAATGCAATTAGCAAAATCTGGATCTCTACAGATCGATTAACCTGGGTTATTCAATGAATAAAAACCCAGGACATAAAAAGAGATATGAAGGAAAATTTAGATTAAGAAAGCCTTTAATTTTTTTTCCAAAAGCGCAAAATCATAGATTTTAGAGCTACACCAGAGATACAGGCTTGGAAGAAAATGTTTAAAGAAATGAGAGGAAATATTTATCATGCAAGACTGGATAATGGCTACTTTTATGAAAGAAAGAAGGGGTTATGACTGTAATAGGGAATGTGGAGAGCTTCTGGAGTGACTGGCAAACCTATTTCTTGACCTAATTTATTATTCTATAATAATTCTTTACATACATGTAATAATTCATGTACTACATTAATTATGCAATAATTACGTTTATGAATCCGTGCTTTATTTTATAGTTTAAAAAATATATTTTTATCTAGAAGTATGCATCAACTCTCCATCTGCAGAAAAATGTCCTCAGAAAGGTAGGGTATATCTCAGCATTCTATCTCCTGACATTCAGCAACTTCCCGTGCTACCACATTAAAGCACATAACATTTCCAAATTCACCAGAGGACATATGCCTAAACTTTTCTGATGACATTGCTTTCTCTTCTTTATCCTTCATACAAAGAGCCAGAAAATATAGGCATGTGATATGGACTTTTTAAAAATTGTTCTAAATAGTTCTTTAGCAAAGCCATCCAAATTTATTACAAGGTTATTCATTTTTTTTCAACATAAGAAGACGTTCATAATATGCTCTTCATGAGGTATGCAGTTCAATTTTACCTTGTACAGTAATTATGTTGAATTTCTGACACGGTGAATAATTAAGTACAGGGACATGGAAGGACAAGTACTTCAGAAGTTGACTGATTGAACAAAATATGCTAAACTATAAAACACATAATTGCCTATCTTTTTGCTAATTCTTACATGTACATTATGTGATTGCCAATACGATTACATATTCACCATCCAAATTCAACCTAACACCTTTGTTTTCTCTACCAATCTGTAGAAAATAATTCTGAAAATGTGAAAGTCCTCCCTTTCTATTGGAAAGTTTTCAATAATCAGTGGAACTCTAAAAATGAAAACTATATTGAGAAACACACTAAACTGTTGGGATTACATTATAAAATACAATGTAAAATTTAAAAAAATAAATTTAAAATAATAAATAAAATATAATGTAAAAATTTAAAGGCTTTCTTAATCTAAATCTTCTAATTATCGGCAAATAAAAGGCAAAGGACAGGAATAGGGGCTGGAAAAGGAAAGAGCTATTAAAGAAAACATAATATGGAGCATGAGACCCTGTATAGTATGATGATCTAAGCAAGGTACTTTGCCCTAGAACTGGATCACACTGCATAACCACAGGAGTCCACACTCACACTATCATCAATATAACTGATACCTATTGGAAAGCATTCTATATGAATCAAAATGTTGATAAGTATCCAGAGATGCAAAACTAGGGCCTCATTCTGTAAGGTATATTTGGAAAGGATGGCACTGGGTTACTTAGTTTGGAAAAGAGAAGCAAAAGGAATAGACTCTTTGCCTATGTCATGAGGCAACACTGGCCCTCCTTCTGCCCCTTCTTCTCTTCATCAAGGCACTCCTGAGCAGGAATATCGGCAATTCTGGGCTTAGTTCCATAAAGAAATTATTGTCTCTTACTCCTGAAAGAATATTTTAGGAGTCCTGAGGTCCAGAGTATTGAAGCAACAAATATATCTTTGTAACTCAATGGTTAAATGAGATATTTAAAGAAAAGAGAATGCAACTACACAGACGTCTGCTTTTGGTTTGATGGGGTGGCTTGCAAAAGACCAGAGCTTCCACTGAGAACTGGCTAAAATACAAAAAGAAACTCTATGTGAAAGAATCAGACAGATAATGAACCAACGAGGACACGAAGGTCTACATTGCAAAAAGACCAGAAGCAAATTCATATAAACACAATTTTCTTCATGCCACTTTTCTCTGAGGGCATTTGCCAGTTTTCAGAAATATGTATCAGGATTAGAAAACAAAAGGTGGCAGAGAAGTTATTAAACAAACTCACAGGGATACAGATACAGGATTTGAGATTTGGGGCTGCTAAAGCAGCCAGGATGTGAGGAAATAATATTTCAGAAGGAAGGAACACACAGAAAAAGGTAACAAATGCTGAATGTTGTTTATCCCCTCAAGACATCTGCTGATTTAGCTATATAGGACAAAAGGCTATCAAACAGAATGAAGAGTCACAAAACAACGATAGAAGCTCTTGACAATCTCACCTATTGGAGATATGAAATTTGGAGGTTATGGCTTACTGAGGAAAAGGGCCCTGGGAAACACTGTAGGCTTTTAGTTGGAACCTTGAAGGGATCCTTCCAGGAGTCAGGGGGAGAAAAAGACGTTGATATAAAGATTGCAAGAGAGCTCCCAGTCAGCTCGGGGTCTCATCAGATTGATACAACCTATCCTTCTACTACCAGCCAGAAGATGGGAGAACCTTCTCAGAGGAATAAAAACATAATTCAGAGGCTCCAAAACTCTTAAGAAGCAAGAAGTAACAAGAAGCAGGACCAGAAAAAAGTAGATTAAAGAACCAGGTACACAGTTTATCCAAATATTAAAGTTATTTATTGTTAACTTTAAAATGATTGTGACTATTGATATATTCAAGAAAATAAATGTCCAGATAATGAGGGTCAAGTGGAAATTGCTGAACAAAAAACAAAAACAAAAACAAAAAAAAAAAAACATTAAAATACTCACTTTAACAGGTTTAACAACAGAACGAATGAACTCAAGGCAGACTTTGTGACCTGGGAGATAGGTCAGTAGAAAACACAAAGTCAAGCCCAAGATTAAGGAATGATTTTTTAAAAATCAAGTATAAAAAGACATATAAATTACCGTATATACTCAAGTATAAACCGAGTTTTTTCCGGCACAAAATTTGTGCCGAAAAACCCGAACTCGGCTTATACTCGGGTCATACAGGTTATTTGATTCGGTGATTGTGATTTACCTTGATTACCTGTTAAGCTACGGTTTTCTGCACTTTATTTCAAGTTTTAAAGTTGCTGTTGCTAGTTTACAGTTTTTCTTTAGCAATAAATATTGAAAAGCATTTAACCTACTGATTCCTCAATTATTGTAATTGTTTTGGGTATATATTTTTATTTTTGAAATTTACCAGTGGCTGCTGCATTTTCCACCTTGGCTATACTCAAGTCACTAAGTTTTCCCAGTTTTTAGGGTAAAATTAAGGGGGTCAGCTTATACTCGGATTGGCTTATACTCGAGTATATACGGTATCTTTTAAGGTAAGATGTGACTCATGTATGTAGCAAATATCTGACGTGAGTTTTTGTACCCAGTCAACTAACCTGTGCCTCTTAAGAGGACAGTTTAAGCCATTCACATTAATGGAGAATATTGATAAGTCTGGTAAAATTTTGGGTATTGAGT
>CAUYPK010072661.1:0-17681 GCA_963574355.1 Loris lydekkerianus | reverse complement strand
TTAATCAACTTGTGTTACGTTGGCAAAAGTGCACTGATTCAAATGGCGCTTATTTCGATTAAATTGAATAAATATTCACTGAGATATTACAGTTTAAAGTAGACTCATAAAAACGGACAAAACTTTTGAAATGACCTAAGATATGAGGCCTTCAGGCAGCACTATTAGGACATGAGGGCTGTATGATTTTAAATAGGATTAATAATTTGCAATAGGATTGGGTAGAGATAGATCTCATTTGTCCTTCTGGAGAGCTGATACCAGGTCCATCTGGAGAGCTGATACCAGGTCCTCACCAGACACCGAACCTGCGGCCCCTCGACTTTGGAGTTCAAAGCTTCTGGAACTGTGAAAAATAACTTTCTCTTATTTATAAATTATCTGGTCTTTGTAAGGCTGTTACTTTTCTTCAGCAGCACAAATGAACTAAGACATACCTAATTATCCTAAGTTGTCTTTCTTGCTTTCAGCACACATTTGTTGTCCAAAAAAGATATTTCTGGAAGTTTTCTGACAAAGATCATGATCCTTCTTCCTAGTCTTGCATACTAATGAGAAAAGGTCAGTTCTACAAGACAAAACAGTCTTCTTACATTTCCACTTTCTTCCTCAATTTTCACCTACTGATTGATTGCAATTTATCTCCTTTTATCTTAGTAGCCTATGCAACTCTGGACTCAGTCGACAGTCCTTTGGGAGGTAGCCTAAGCCTAGGATTAGAATATTCAGGTTATGGTTTGGCAAAATTAAACAAAAAAAAAAGTCTTCTCACATGGACCTTAAAATCTATTGCTGCCTCAGTGACACTTTGCTGTCTTTAAAATAGAATCCCAAATCCTTAATCTTCCTTTTTCAGTGGATTACGTACTATGATTCAGGTCAACCTACCTGACTTGTACCACTGTCACCCTACGTCTCTGTACAACAACATGGGACTAGGATATTGTTGGTATTCATTAAATACCAATTTAATGAAGAAATGAATTAAAGTTACACAATTAGTGAACAAATAAGTATTATGTTTGATTTATGGAACATGCCTGCACATATGTTTATCATATCTCAGTGGAAAGACTTTTCAAAGATACATCACTGAATTGTTTGGCAGCATCTTTAATCATTGAATTTACTATAAAACAGAGTAACAGAAAATGAATTATAAATAGAATGTAAGCTTAAGATTATATTTAATTAACACTGTAACATGTTGAGATAATTGTAGATTCTCATGCATTTTTTTTAATGTACACAGCTATGATTTAATAATAATAAAAGTAAAGAAGCAGAAGGTAAAATCTTATGGGAAGCATAAAATGCCCATGCAATTTTTTAATAGAAATAATGCACTGAAATTCTGTACATATGACAAACAAAGATGATGTCTTGAAAGACTATGTCTTATATCATCTCAGAATATTGATGTTGATACAGTCAAAATACTAAATATTTCTATAATAACAGGAATTTCTCCCATTGTATTTTTATAAGCACTCCCACTTCTCTTCTCTCCTGTTCTTTCTTAATCCATGGCAACCACTAATATGTTTTGCATTTCTATAATTTTATCATTTCAAGAGTGCCTTATACATGAAACTATCTAAGATTTTCTCCCCCTCACCTTAACTCTATGGAGATTCATTCAGGAGGTTGTATCTGTCAATAGTATGTGCTTTTTTTCTGCTCAGGAGTTTTCTCTGTTGTAAGTGGACTACAGTTTGTTTAAGCATTCACCCATTAAAGAACATTCAGGTTGTTTCCAGTTGGGGCAGTTATAATACAAATAAAGCTACTACAAACGTCCATGAGCAAGTCTTTGTGCATACTATAAAACTTCACTTTTCTTGGACGCATAGAAGTGCACTTGCTAGGTTGCACGGTAGATGCAGATTTAGTCTTTTTTATTCCATTGTGTGTTTTTATTTGCTTTGTTTTTGTTTCAAGAAAGTGCCAGAATAGTTTTTCCATACTAACTGCACCATTTTATATTCATATCCGCAATAGAGAAGTGGTCTAGTCGCTTTATATTTTCTCCAGCATTTGGTGTTTCAATACTTTTTTATTTCAGAAGTTCTGACAGGTATGATATTTAGTGGTCTCTTACGCATGGTTTGAAATTTCATTTCCATAATGACTACTGAAGATGAATAGTTTTCATGTGTTAATTAGCCATAAACTATATATTATTTTTTTTGAAAAGTTTTCTTGTCTATTTTGCCATTATTCAAATCACTTTGTTCTTAACAATTTCCTTTTGAAATTTCTAAATATATTCTATACACTAGTTCTTTGTTGAATATGTGGTATGCAAATATTTCCTTTCATTTAAGTAGCTTGTCTATTCCTTTAAGGTCTTTCACTGAGCAGAATTTTTAATTTTGATGCAATTCAATTTACTATGTATCCTTTTGTGAATCATAATTTTGATTTCACATCTAAGAGCTCATTGTCTTGTCTTACATGCTAAAGATTTTATCCTGCCCTTTTCCCTCAAACTTTTATAGGTTTATATTTAACTTTTAATTCTGTGATCCATTTTGCGTTAAATTATGCATGAGACATAGGTTAGATTTTTTTTGACTATTGTCAATACTCATCGGAGGTATCAGAGTGTGTATATTTCTAGATTCTCTAGTCTGTTCCACTCGTCTATGTGGTGTCTGCCGCCTGCTAATACCACACATTCTTTGTTACTTTAGCCATCTAAGACATCTTGAAATTGGGAGAATTGAATTTTATATTTTATATTTACCATTTAAAATTGTTTAGTTATTATTCTAACCCCTTGCTTTCTATATAATTTTTATAATTTTCCTGATCATGTCTACAAAAATCTCTCTGAAAAGTGATTGAAATTGTTTTAAAACTGTAAATCTATGTTAATCTGGAGAATTACTACCTTTACCATTTTGAGGATTTTCCCAATCCATAAAAATGCTGTGTTTGTCCAATATGTAGATCTTTGATTTCTTTCACTGATGTGTAGTTCTCAGTGCTCATGTTTTACATTTATTTTGCACCTTTGTATTTCCTACATTGAAGTATTTCTTTTGCTTCATTGAGTGTTTTTTAATGTTATTGCATGTAAATGTTTATTGTTATGTGTTCAATGCTAAAATATAGTAGTGCATTTTTTTTTTTTTTTTTTTTTTTTTTGGGTAAGCTATCTCCTAGCTATCTAACATTCAGTCCTAGAAGAGTTTTGTTTTTGTTTTATTTCTTGTTTTGTTTATATTTTTGTTTTATTTATTTGTTTATTATTCCTTGGTATTCTCAAGTAAAATCAAGTCATCTGCAATTAGAGACAGTTATATTTCTTCTTTCTCATATGTATGAATTTTATTTTCTTTTCTTGCTTTATTGAACTATCTGTAACTTCTAGTTCAAAATTGAATAGAATGGGTAGAGTGGATTTTCTTAATTTAGCTTCATAAAATGAATTGGAAAGAGTTTTCTATTGTTCTACATTCTGGAAGAGACTTAAATAATTGGTAATAATTCTTTCTTAAATGTCTACAAGAATTCTCTAATGCAACTATGTGAGTTAAAGAGTTCTTTTTGAAGTGCTTGAATTATGAATTCAACCTTCTTAATAGTTATAGGGCTATTCAAATTATCTATTACAATTTATACTAGTGAAATGATATACTTAATGTTTTCTGAGGAAGTAGATTATTATTCCTACATTACCAAATTAATGTTTCTAGACTTGTTTAATTTATTTCCTTACTACCCTTTTGAAGTCTGCCAGGGTCGGTAGTGGAAGTATCTTTTTTAAAAATTTAGAGATTGGTAATTTTTGTTCCTTTTCTTTTTTAAAATCAGTCTTGCTCTAAGTTTATCAAAGGTATGTCTTTAAAATGAACCAGTTTTTCTTTTCCCTTCCTCCCTCCCTTCCTTCCTTCCTCCCTCCCTCCCTCCTTTCCTTCCTTCCTTGCTTTCTTTCACAGAGCCTCATCCTCAGTAGGATGCCATGGCATCATAGCTCACAGCAACCTCAAACTCGTGGGCTCAAATGATTCTCTTGCCTCATCCGAGTAGCTGGGGCTAAAGGGGCCCACCACGATGCCCAGCTATTTTTAGATACAGGGTTTCAGCCTTGCTCAGGCTGGTCTTGAACCTGTGACGTAAGTCAATCCACCCACTTCAGACTCTCTAGGATTATAGGCATGAGCCTGGCCTGACTCTTTCTTTCATTAAGATTTTCCATTTATTTTTCTGTGCTGAATTTCATTCATTTTTTGCTCTTTCCTTATTTTTTTTGTTTGTTTGTTTTTGGTTTAGCTTATTCTTTCTCATTAGGCAATTATCTAAATATTGTCCAGCACCCAAGTCTGCCCTTTTCCTGATCTTTTTATGACAGAGAACAGACTTTCCTTGGGGCTTGTTTTTCTCTTTCTGTTGGAATTTCTAGATTTCTAACTTCTTTAGTTCCTAGTCACAAACCAAGGAGCTCCAGTGTTGCTATTTTGGTACTGACTTCCATGGCCAGCCTGTCTTCTCTCTACTTTTAATGTCATTTTATGCCTGTGTGAAACATAGTGTCTTGGTTTTTATTTGTCCTTAGCAGGAGACACAAGAAAAAATGTATCTCTTGAAAGAAGCTGTCTTTTTGAAATATCTTTAACATATCATCTTGAAAGAAGTCTCCTTTGCTTCTTAGTTTAATCATAGAAAATTTTGATGTTCACTAAATTTCATAGAGTAAATGTAACTAAATGTGTTCCCCTTAGGTACGGAGTTAATTTATTAAGCAGGTAAAGAAGTAAATAGGACTCAATTATCATTTACAAGACTCAGAAATCAGAGTGAATTCTATTTTCACCGGAAGCAGTTCTTTATATATATTATTTTAAATGTAAGAAACACATTATAAAAAAATAAGGAAAGCTAGTACCAAGGGAAGTAAACTTACAATTAAGCCTACTGACGAGTTCTAAGCGAAAAAAAAAAAAGGAAAATTATATGTAAATTCACAGCGTGGCAGTTGAAATGATGATGCATCTTTTCATATAAAGAAATTTATAAAGTTATTTACTATCACAGCCCTATCTTGTTATAGACTTCAGATTTTTCCCACTATCCAAGAAAAATGTACATATTCACTTGTGCTCCTAACTCAATCTTAGTCATTTTGTTTCAGTTTTGAAAGAAATAAGAATATGGCAACATCTGCCAATGTCCTTCTAAAGTGGTTTTACTTTCCCTATGTCTCCATTTTTCGTATATCTTTATCTTTCAACCATGGTACTTTCTCATTTATGATAGTAGTTCTAGTTGTTGCAAAAATGTTTTTTGGTTTTTTTTTTGCAGTTTTTGCCCGGGGCTTGGTTTGAACCCACCACCTCTGGCATATGAGGCTGCACCCTACCCCTTTGAGACACGGGCTCAATTATTTAATGTATTTAAAATGTATTTTTTAAAGTATTTACCTTTGTTCCTATATTATTCTTATTGATTTTCTAAAATGAAGTAGAGGAGGAACACAACGATGTCCGTGATACTTGCAAAAAAGCAACATAAATGGCACGTACATAACTAAGGCGTCTACGCCAGCTGAAAGAAAATGCCACATATATCTGTGCAAACACCTATGTCTCTATTCAGATTGAAATGTTTTACTTGAATCAGAGTAAGTTTTGAGGGCTGATCTGGCTCAAAATTTTCTCAAGACGCTCTTCAGTGTTCTTGGCTTCACCTCATCAAAATGTATCTGAAGAATAATGTTAAAATGGCAAAAGGCCAAACCCTTTCCCCAACAAAGAAAAACATTCAAGCATTCGTTTGGGACTAGAGATAAATGTACAGTTTTAATTTTTTCAAATGTCTCCCATTTGATAAGGCTAGTGCATACATTTGTGTTAAGATTTTTTTTTTTTTAATTCAAATTCATCTTGGCTGGCACTTATATAAGTTCTTATAATGGTAGTCTTAGGTAAAAATAGAAAGATTCCAAATATGTGTGATTCTATCTAGACGGCATAACAGACCAGGTAGATTTAAGAGTGCAAAAGATTGCCTGTCAGATAATGATTACAACTGACAGCAAAATAGTATACTCCTAGGCCACGGGAAGCAGTCTGCCAATGGCTGGGCAGATGCAGAAAGAAAGTAAGATTGTGTTGGAATTTATGTACCTGCCCTGGCTTGTTCTTATTCATTCCTTCTCTTACGCGATACACTTAAATATCTGGGTATGCAGAGCATCGTTAGATCCTTCAGATGTAAAGGAAAACAAGTTTTTTTCTTTTTTCTCTACCCTCAAATAAACTTTGAAGCTCCCATAATTTGGCTTGTAAGCCATTTAGAGAAGCATATGGGACTATACCTAAATTTTTTAAAAATATGAACGATGCCAGCAAAAAAAAAAAAAAAAAAAAAATATATATATATATATATATATATATATATATATATATATGAATGAAAGGAAAATGGGAAAATGAGACCTTATTGGAGCTGGTAAGATTGAAGATAAAGAAAAACAAGCAAACAACAACAACAAAAACCAACAGTGCATGGAAGTCAAATGTAAAAAAAGGAACAAGACAGTTGCCCAAGTATTAGGGTTCTTACTCTCAGCACTATTGACACTGTGGAGAATTAATCCTTTACTCTGAAGATTGCCAACATCTGCATATTGAAAATATGGCACCAAAGAGTAGTCTGATTTAGCAAATAGTGTTGAATACTTCAGCAAATAAAACTATAAGACACTCATTAAATTTGAAATTCAAACAAAGAACACAAATTATTTTAGTATAAATACATCCCATATTAATTGTTGATTGTTTGAAATTCAGACTTTACTGGGCTGCTTATATTTTGTCTAGCAATCATAACTGGGGGATTGAATCACTAGTAGTTTAAAACTACCAAAACGCAAGACAGGATTTCATATATGGGAATTCACCAGTCATGTTTGAGAGAAAATGAATTTTCTAAGTTTTTGCATAAGTATATCTATCCTATCTATGCCTGCTTAGGACTACTCTAGGTAGATGGCTTAAAGTATAAAATCAAGAAAATACAAAATGCTCTGCCTCATAGAGATTATGTTATGGTGAGATGAAGGCAGGCTGTGATCACACAGCAGCATTAATTATAAGATTCATGGGCTAATATAGATATGATTTTATTGCTTCAGAAACAACCAGAAAATCTCTATGACTAAGAACATTAACAATCATTGTTGTTGCTTTTTATGAGTTTGTTTTTCCCCCTTCTCCTATTTTACATGTCCATCATTGTAGCTGGCTGGAACCATACTTCCCATGACGTTCACTCTGGCCCCCAGGCTGACAGGGCTGTCTCTATCTGCAACATTTCTGCTTGTCGTGGGTGAAGAAAATGCGAATGCCTGAAAACATATGCTGACTCTAAGGCTTTCGTTCAGATCTCATTCGCCAAAGCAACCATGTTTCTCCAAGTCCAGAGGCAATGTGTACTTCCACTAGTAAGTGCAAAACCATAGCACATTGAAACGTTAATATAAATTTAAAGATTATTATAGCCTAGATTTATTTCCCACAAAAGCAGAAGGAGAGATAAGGCCTTGGCTTCGGATAGTTTTTGCAGAAGTTAGAATCAGGCAGTGAACACAGTCAGACTCAAGAGGAGTAAAAAGCTTTTAAGAGGGTGTCCTACAGAGGTCGCTGCACTGTTTGGGGCAACCAGACTGCGTTTGCCTTGTCTCCGCGGGCACCTCGCTGGGAGCTTCACCAGTGCTTACTGAGGCTTGTCTGCTTGGACAGACAGGATGCTAGAGTATTAATCATTGGCTCTTCCCTGGCGAGGGGCATTAAACACGTGAACAGTACAGCACTTTGACATACCTGAGATGCCAGATCCCGATAAATGCTATTCAGAAAATAGCAACATGAAATCAAAGGAGAGGAGAGGTGTGTGGATAGTGGAGCCAGTGCAGGGTTGATTTTTATAATATTTATTGGATACTTAGGAAAGGTGACATCTGAGCAATGTAAGAGATCTTCAGGTGTATGTTCAGGGAGCTGAAGTTGGAACGTTGCCAGATAAAACAAGAAGTGTAAAATGCAAGGCCGGAAAGATATTAGGGGCCAAATGTCATGAAGATTCACACAGGCGGTTGTAAAGATTTAGGAATTACTCCCAGGGAGACTGGGGACCGCTGGAAACTTCATAGCAGAGGAATGGCAATATCTCAGTTAATGGGAAAAGATTGCTGGTGCTGCTGTGCTGAAGTGGACTGTAAGAGGGCAGGATCAAAATCATGAGGGACCATTTCAAAAGTCTGCTAGGGTAATAACAGAAGTGAGAAACACACTGAAACAAGGTGATGGTAGCAGGGGTAGTGGAAAGCCTTTGCATTCTTGATACATTATAAAAATAATAGGCTTTCAGTGATGAATTAATGAGTAATGCGAGAGAAAAAAATGATCAACTTAAGCAATTCACAAGATGGAGTCATTCTTGAGAGAGTTGAAGAAGACCTCGGAAGGTTTTGAGCTTGAGAAGAAGAGGGTATTTGCCTCAGACAAACTAAGTGTGATGTGCTTAATGGGTATCCGAAAGGATATGTTCCATAAATAATTGAAAATGAGTGATTCAAGCAGATTTAAATTGAGAGTTATTGTGTTAATTGTATTTTAAACCATGAGATTCAGTGGAATGGTAAAATGAGTAAGGAATGAAAGGTTTAAATAAATTTCTCTTTTTTGATTACCCTGGAGAATCAAACATAAAAATTTGGGACAAGAAAACAATTCCAGACCGACTTTATTTGACTACAACGTGTATTTACCAAGGATTAAAAGGCCTGGTTCTAGAAACACATAAAAATGTGTCTGTGCTTATGTTAGTGCAATTCAGAATTATAATATTTGTTTCAGAAGATTCATAAAGCTAGCCTATGCAAATTATACCAAAAATGAAAGAATGTTGATAGAAATCACTGTGATTGATATTTAAAAACTTTCTATCTTTAGTCCAAATCTAGAAAACTCTCCTTATTGTGGGGAGACAATTTTCCATGGATTTTGCACATTTTTTTAGTACATTGCCTTTGAGATTATCTTTTTGAGTGTGTTTTACAGCAGATAATCTTGGAATTTAGGTATAATATCTTCCTCCTGAGCAAAGGTCAGCCATGCTTTACTGTGCCGTTTTTAGTTCGGGTCTCATAAGCTCCTAGTTCTCACTCTGAGTCAAGGTTGCATCTGTCCCTGTTTGCATTGCTCTGCATAATTCAGGGCTCATGAAACTGGGGCAGGAAAATGCCAATACATGCCTATTGCTTTTTCTGAATAAAGAAGTCCTTTTTCTCAGACATAGGATACTTGTATCTTCTGCTAGAATCCACAGAACTGTTGCTGTTTACCATGCTAGGTTATGGTCAGAGTTAGTAACTCATATCTTTTACAGTTCTTGAAAAATGCCAATCTTGCTGCTTAGCTCTCTAAGGTCTCTGTAAGATGCCTCACCTCAATGTTCTTCCAGCACTCTCAGGATTCATGTGCTTTGGAGAGAACAGCTATCAAGACTATGTACCTTTCTCTTGATATACAGTGTGAATCTGTGGGCCAGTATTAGTGATCTCGTCCACGCAGGGTCTCAGCCTTTATGGGACACCACACATATTCAGATAGATGGCATTGTTGTCATCATTGCCTTTGCAGTACAAGAGCCTGATGCTCTTGTACATTTGAAATCTAGTCCAAGGAATCCATAGAATCATAGTGGCCCCAGAATAGGAACTCTATAACAAAGCGAGAGTTTTTAAATCTCCCCTATCCCAGCTTTCCATCCCTCCCCAAAGGATCAGGTCTTCTGACTGTGAGCTCTGCCTCCACATGACAACATTATTCTAAGGCCCTGGGGGTCGCACCCCTGTGGAGTGTTTCCTATCCTCAACCCCAAGAGCAAAGTAAACCTTGAGGTGCCAAGGGGCATCCACAACCTGATCTTCTGAGCAGCTTTTTGCAGTACAACAACTGTTAGCCACCTCATATGCATTTACTTCTGAATCATGCTAGAAACTCCTCAGACCCCTGAAATGCTCTGGCCATCCCACCATCCCTGTGAAGTATACACTTTAGCTTATTTTTATCCCTTTTTGTCCAGGACCCAGCAGCCCCTCTCATACCCAAAGGTAGAACTGAGAGGATAGTACTTCCACAGAAGAAGCTTCCATAAAGACACTGACAGGGGGTTTCTCTAAAATGTACTGTACTATTCTGATCAGGTAGTGAGTGGCCTCTGTCCAGCAATACATCAAACCAAATAGCCATCTTCATGACAGTGTGCAGAATCCTTCCCTGGAGCGGGGCTGGACTGGAGGACCTCTGAGCCTTCTACTCTAAAAATTTTTGAAAGCTGCAACCTTCAACACTAGTCTTGACATCAAAATCTAATAGGCAAGAGTTGAGAAATACTTCATTTTACCAAACAGTTCCCCAAAATTATTGTATGTAAACCACATAGATTTAAAGAGATGAACACTGAAAATATTCTTACTTATGTGATATTTAAAAGCAATAAATGATATCTAATTTATATTTTGTTTTGAAGTCTTAGGAATGTGAAAGTAATAGAGTAGGTATGTCAGTGTCAGCTAAGTTAATAGGAGTTAGTTTTTAAAAAATAATATTTAAATGAGAAATAAAGATAACAATAACAGAGGAAAAATAATAGTCATAGTAAAAGAAAATAAGACTTATATATAAGAAAAATAAAGAAAAACAACCATAATAGCAATGACAACAAAACAAATAAAGATAAATATTTATTCTGTTTTTTCATATGTTAGTATCAAATTAATAGGATATAGATAAGTTAGAACACCAAGAGTTGTAATTAACTATCTTTCTGTAATTAATTAATAACTAGCTTGTTAGTTAGACCAAATGATTTAAGGATCTTTGAGGAGTGTCCCTCCGAAACCCATGTCCATCAGGAGGCTCAGATGGTGAATGCATTCTTAAACTGGTTCATTGCAGATGTAGTCAACATAACATTATACTGAATTAGTGGTGGATCCCAAGTATAATAGCTGGTATACTTACAAAAAAGATACAGAAACATGGCAGGGAGAAATACCATATGATGATAAAGGGAAGGGCTGCAGTGATTAATATACAATGTAAAGAAAACCAAGGAATGCTGACAACCACCAAAAGCTAGCAGATATGACACAGAATAGATTTTACACAAGTAACTCCAGAAAAAAGTCAACCCTACAAACATTTTGATTTTAGATTTTGGCCTCTGCTGTTCACAGTTTGTGTTCTCCCAAAATTCCTATGTTAAAATCCTAACCATCCAGGAGTATGCAGGTGGAGCATTTAGGTGATAACTAGGTCATTATGGTGGAGGCTTCATGATTGGAATTAATTTTTGTATAAAAGGGAACCTGGAAAATTATATTCCTCTCTTTCTCCCATATGAGAATAAAATTAGAAGACTGCAGCCTGCAACCCAGAAGAGAGCATTTGTCAAAAGCAGGATATCCTGGCACCCTGATCTTTGTCTTGTACCCTTAATAATAGTTAGAAATAAATTTCTTATTATGATAGCAGCTTGAGCTAACACTGACTGATGAACTGTGAGAGCCGAAATTTCCAATATCTTAAGACATCTACTTTTAGGCTGTGCTCACTCCTGTAATCTCAGCACTCAGGGAGGCTGATGTGGGTGGATCGCTTGAGTACAGGAGTTTGAGAATCACCTGAGAAAGAGTCAGCTCCCCATCTTTACTAAAAAATACGGCAAGAGGATCACTTCAGCCCAAGAGTTTCAGGTTGCAGTGAGCTCGGACACCACTGCACTCTACCAAGGGTGACAAAGTGAAACTCTGTCTGAAAAAAAAAGAAAAAAAAGAAAAAAAAAGACTCTAAATTTGATTTGTAGAACTTTGTTCAAGAAGCTCTAGGGAACTAATACACACACTACATTAAAAAAAAAAAATCATTGTAATTTGTAATTTGACGCAAATTTGTAATTTGTAATTTGACGCATTGTATTGTAATTTGACGCAATGATACAAATTCTCATTAGTAAGCAATCTACACATCAGAATTTGGACTTTCAAATCTAGACAGAACTATATAGTATTATTATGCTTTCTCTGTCCTATAAACCGATCATTAAGATCGAGTCAACTCTCTTTCCTGGGTTGGAACTTCTTATTTACTTTTTTTTTGTTGTCATCAAATTATCACCATGATCATTACCATTGGGTCTATTATAATCATCTTCAACAAAACTATAAACAGATATCAAACTATTTAAGGACCTCATTTACTTTAGCAAAATGTTAGATGAATGATCCCTGTCATAAAGGACATAAAGAATAACCAATATTGAACAAGCACATAAATAATTAAGAGTGCACTTTCCTCCTTTAAACCCATTTATAGAAAACATCATTATAAAGAAATGTTCTTTTTAACTAAGTTATTTCTATGTCAGGCAGAGGGCCAATACTGAGTAAACTCTGCTAATGTGATTGCATTGAACCCTCTACAATGAATCAAATTACATGTGGATGATTTCTACGGTCTCTATCCCAGCAACAGTCATTTTTAAAACAAAATACAAGTGTGATTTGCATCACCAGGGTGAGTCAAGTGCATCCAAGCCCAGAGGTCTGAGACCAAAGAAGTTGAAAGAAAAATGTTATTTTGTTTTATTTCTTCATTACACATTTTCAATTTACATACTCCTGAATATCAAATATTGTCATATATTCCCCCAAAGGCCTCCTACAATCTTAAGCGTAACGCATTGAAACTAAAAGTTCCGGATCTTGCCAAAAGAGACAGGTAGAGAAAGTGGTAAGAACAGAAGAAAAAATAGGAAAAGACTGGAGGAGAGTGAGAAGGAAATTGTGGCAAGAAAAGAATCCTTTCTTCACGAGTCTCTAGTTAATCACGTAGGGATGTAGAGATGACAGTAAACATTTCCTTTTTCCTCTGTTGAGTTCAAAGCATTTTTTCTTCTTGCTAATGAATTAGAAAAACTGGGCATCCATTCAAATTTTACTCTAATTCTGCTGACTGGAAATTTGATATCAAATAAAAGATTCATTATAAGATAAGCCTAAAACAACAAAACGAAGGGGAAGTATTGCATTTCATCATAATGGAATTTTACCGCTATAAGTTCCCATAACATATTAATGAATTATACAATAAAAGTACAAGTATTTGAAATTCAGGCAATTTTTGTTTAAAAATTAATGGATAATGATGCATTTGTACTAGACGCCATTTATTGTGAGTCCCCTTCCCCCTCCACTGAATGTCTGAGCAGGTCTAGTCTATGCAAAGAGTCTTCCTCAACTCCTCAAAAATTGACATCTCTTAAAGAAGTAGGTGATGTTCTGGACTTCTAGAAGTCCTTCTAAGGCAGAATGGTTAGAAATAAAGTCCAATTATAATTCCATCTCATATGATACAAGTTCAGTAGGCAAGTTCTGTATTTTTGCAAAAACAGAGGTCTTTCACGGGAACTTGAAAAGTTTTATTGATTTATTTCTCACCAAATGTGAAGTTTGTTTTTATTCTGAAATAAATGTGTAAGGATGTTGATGTGACTCTGTAAAATTGTTATCAAAAGTCATGACCTTTCTTTCTATGTTTTTCTGATTTTTAAAAAAGGGAGGCAGCATTATGTAGAGAGTGAGAGGAAGCTTTAGACCTAAGAAGGGAGAATATGATCAAGGACCTCCCACCGAAGTTAAAAACTTATCTCTTGTCCTTGACCTAAGAAGACACCGTAATAATGAACACAATGTATATTATGGAACCTACGATTTCACTCTTAACTTTCAAATCTCTTTTTGTTTAATTGCCATTGCACTGTTATTGATGTAGGCGTTGTAATCCATACTTTATATTTATTAAGAAGTGGGATTAAAATCTTCTATCTCAATAAATAAAACTCATCACTTGGATGTAGGAATTCCCAGCCTAACCTCTTTGCTGTAGCCCGTCATCCCCAGAAATAATTGCCCACTGTACTAACAGGAGCTGCCTTTCCTACTGCAGACTCTAAACACTGGACGTTCAAAAAATGCTTTGAAATGCATAGCACATTATAACTAATTGTGGCCATGCTCCCATACATCTCTAAAACTGACTTCTACATTTTAACTGAAAACTTGTACCCTTTAGTCAGCATCGTCCCTTTCCCCATCCCCACCCTACACAGCCTCTGGTAGCCAGTTTTTCACTTTCTTTTTTAAGTCCATATCTAAGTAAGAACATGTAATGTTCGTATTTTGTGCCTAGCTTCTTCCACTTAGTTTAGTATTCCAAAATTGTTTAAGAAACAGATTTTTAATGGTCCCTCCACAAAAGTGATAAGTTGTTGAGCTGATGGATGTGTTAATTAACTTGATTGAATCTTTCTACAATGTCATACAAAGATAAAAGCAGATGGTGAGGTGGCTCACCCTGTAATCCTAGCATTCTGGGAGGCCGAGGTAGGTGATTGCTTGAGCTCACGATTTGGAGATCAGCCTGAGAAAAAACAAGACCCCGTCTCTACTAAAAATAGAAAAACTGAAGCAAGAGGATTGCTTGAGCCCAAGAATTGCAAGTTGCCGTGAGCTATGACACTACAGCACTCTATCCAGGGCGACAGCTTGAGACTCTGTCCTAAATAAATAAACAAGTACATTACACTGTACTCTGTAACTATACACAATTATATTTGTCAAGTAATAATAAATAAAAAAGAAATTTCTGCCTACTAAGGAGAACAGACACCTGCCAGTGCAGTGAAATAAGCGATAATACAAGCATGATTCCTGTAGGAACACAGAAAAAAGCGCTGTATTCAAACCAGAGCTTCTCAGGCAGTATAGGAGAGACTGAATATTGGTGTCCCCACCAAAATTTTATCTTTAATCCTAATTGCTCCTGTGATGCCAGGGGATAGGGGATGTTTGGAAGGTGAAGAAGTCATGAGCAGGGGACACTGGTGAAAGGCCCTGGTTTTCTTATGAAAGAGACCCAGAGAGCTTTCTTGCCATCTTGCAGTGGGGATGGAACACAAATTTGCCTGTCTGCAAAGGAAGCAGGCCTTCAGCAGCACACCAGCATACCGGCACTCTGATCTGGGACTCCAGCCTCCAGAGGTGTGGGAAACAAATTGCTATTATTTATTAAGGGGGAAAAAAAAAAAAGTGATCTGCCGTTGTGAAATTTCAGGGAAAAACCTTTTGTGGTTCCACTCTCCTTCCCTTATATTGGAAAAAAACAAAAACAAACAAACAAAAAAAACCTGTCGCTGATCTTGCAATTGCTCAGAGATTTATAAGGGAGGCTGTTAATGTGAAACTTTGCGCTTTGGTAAAGCATTTGGGGTTGGGGATCCTGTGGCCTTGGGACCACATGTGGTTCTCCTGACCCCCGAGTGCAGACCCTCAACTAAATCCACACTTCACAGAACAAATCTCTTTATTAAAACTATGTGTTCTGTATAATTTGGATTCAATCAAAAGGCCACACTTAAGAAACCAGAAGGCCATATGTAGACCCAAGGCTGCAGACTCCCCCACTACCACCTGCAGAAACTTATCATTTTTTTCTGTAGTATATTTTGGTGGTGGTTCCTTGGACAATAATCAAGGATTTCTAATGGGAGAATTTATAGGTAACAATGGTAGAGAACTCATATTTACTGAAAACATCCAGAAGGCATAAATGTGATAGGAAGTTTAATCCTCACAGCATGTTTTAAAAAATACATTTCATTGCCTCCACTTTATATTTGAAGATATCAGAGTTCATAAAGTTTGAGAATCTCTTCCAAATTATCCTTAAAGTAGCATAGACTAGAGCAGAAACTATTATTATTATTATTATTTTCCTTCAAGTATCTGTTTTGTTTTGTTTTGTTTCCATTGTAAAACAGAATGTAAAGTCATTCTCAGCCCAGGGACTTCTGGCTTTGACAAGTATAGTGTGTGAGTTTTTAAGTCTTGCCAATTTGTTGAAAGCATGCTTGTCTTTGGAGCAATAAGGACTTGTACAGGGGCAGTAGGCAGCAGTGGAAGTGATGAGTTATCAGAGAAGGCTTTGTAGAGCAGGCTGACTGTGAAGTAAGATTGAAGGTTAAGGAGGCTCCAGTGAGCAGTGAAGGGAGACACACTCCAGATGGAGGTAACGTCATATACAAAGGTATAGGACACACAGGTCTGTGCTATGATGAAATTAAACAAGGCTAACACACCAGTAAACAACCACAAAACCAAATTCCTCATAGCCGTAGTAATTCTGACCTGAAAAATGTTTCTGAAAATTAGCAATAACCGAGGAGCATGTATTTTTTTGTAAAACAGATAATACACTTCTCAGTAATAAAAAGAAGTATAAGAGGAAGAGATTGACATAGTCCAGGGATATTTCTATGGCATTTGTGTTGAGCCCAGAACTTAGCAGTGGTTCCAGAGGAAGACATAATGATCATGTGAAGAGTGTCTCATGTTTTTCAAATAAAATAAAATGAATGATATATTAATATTTAGAAGGTTAAATACTAAGTGATGATGTATTTCTTTAGATAATTTTCTTTAGAATTTTGTAAATTTAAATGCATGGTAAAAGTTTAACAACTGCATAGAAATAGATCTTGCTTTTGTAATTTTAAAAATTTAGAAAATGAAGTTTATAGCACAGAAAGGTACTACATATAAAAACTAATTTACATAATCCAGTATGAATATTCATTTATCCTTTTAATTTAGACTTCTTTTCTTTAATACAAGAAAGAATACTACAGAGAAGTTCATCATTTCTGTTTTTTCTCTTCCATACCATTTTTATCATTCTTCTTAATCATTTGAAGCAGTTTTTGAACCTACATAATTATCACTAAATATATATTTTCCCCAGTATGTTTTTAAGTTTATTACCATTACATATATTCATTAACAAATGCAATACATTTTTACGATGTTGCTTTACAAAAAGTATATAGATAATAATTACAGGATATTTCCTTTTTCCCATTTTATCTCTTTTCCCAAATCTCAAAGACCATAAAGTTTCCTTTGAGTGTTTCTGGAATGAGAAGGAAATAAGGAACAAGGATATTTTTCAACAACAGGGAGCCCTGGTCTAATGAAGAATTAAGAACAGAAATATTTCAAAAAGTATATTGTGGAAGAAAAATGTTCTATATTTACAATTTGATAAGAGTCAAAAATGTTCAGAAGAACAACTAATCATATGTATATGATAACGACCAAATTAAGATACTCAAATGCTGAGTCAGGTTGAATCTGAAAGATAATATGTAAAAGTCAAAATGAGATTACCTTTTTTTTGAAGTCTACTCAGGGAGTTAATTTACTAAAGTATATTGACAGTTTTATAGTTATCCAGACAAAATGAGTTTGAATTTAGAAAAAGCATTATTAGTTTTGGTGTGGTGAAGGGCCTGGGTGCTGTGTATAGATGCTGTAGTTAACAAGAAGCTACAAAACTGAGGAATTATTTTGTAATCTGGTTATGAACTTCTCAATCGAATATTTTTTGTTCAAACATCTCTTCAACTTCTTTTTTTTTTTTTTTTTTTTTTTATTTATTAAATCATAGCTGTGTACATTGATATGATCATGGGGCATCATATACTAGCTTCATAAACCATTTGACACATTTTCATCCCAATATTCAACATAGCCTTCCTGGCATTTT
>CAUYPK010072659.1:0-26079 GCA_963574355.1 Loris lydekkerianus | reverse complement strand
CTTACTGGGGTTAGGTGATATCTCAAAGTAGTTTTGATTTGCATTTCTCTGATGATTAAGGATGATGAGCTTTTTTTCATGTGTTTGTAGATTTTGCGTCTGTCTTCTTTAGAGAAGTTTCTCTTTAAGTCCCTTGCCCACGCTGAAATGGGGTCACATGTTCTTCATTTCTGATGTATCTGTCTGTGGTTTGGAGAATGTTTTCAGATCTGTCCAATGTCCTGATTCTTTGCCCTGAGTTGATGCCACATAAATATGGCATCATGCTGTGATTCCAAGAGGAGGCGCTGCTTGCCTGTCCTTGTCTCTGGTTCTTTGCTAAACTTCTGGTTGCTCTTTTGTTGTTGCTCTTGTTGTTATCAGTATCATGGAGTGGCTCACACCTTCTTAGTTGCTATTCTCATTCTACTTTTCTAAAACTCTCTAAAAGTCCTTGGGCATTTGAATGGGCACACGGAGATTTACATTTAAAAATCCATCTTCCAGGCTACTTTGCAAATAGATATGGTGATGTGGCTAAGATCAAACCAAAGAAAGGAGGGAAGTAATGTTTAAAGTTCCTTTCTTTTCTTCTCTTCCTCCATCAAGCTGCTGTATGCATGGATATAATGGTTAGAATTATATCTTAATATCATGAGGAAATAACCACATTACAGAAATGGTGAAGTAAAAAGCTATAAACATCCTGTGTCCCAAAGAGCTTCAATACCCTGAGATGCTTTCATTTCACCTTTTCTGTGATAGATTAGTGCACATCTTTCCTGTTGGATACATTTTCACTTATCCATATGGCTTAAATTCCAGCTAATTCTAATCCTATTTCCTCTTCTCAATCAATCTATCCTTACTCATTTACTTCCTTTCTTAACTTATGTATATTGAAAGCTAAATGAGTGTGACCTTTCAGTGGTACCCACATCCAGGTGCTTTAAACTTCACAATGAACTAAGTTAACTTAGATCCCTAGGGATCACACTTTCATGGCTATTGGCCTCAAAATATTTTTATTGTAATTATTTATGAACATATTTATGACTCATATTTTCCCTTTTTTCCAATTAACTAATACAACTCTTGATATCTTACGAACTTTCACATGATAATTGAAAGTAGATCTAAGCTGGGACTTGAATAATTACGGATAAAGTGAATGAGTGAGTTTTTATTGAACTCATGTTAAGGGAAGAACAAAGTACCTATAATTCAAAAATAAAGCACAAAATAAATCATGAAGAAAACTATAGTTTTAGCAAAAAAGTCACACCAGAAGTAAGAAACAATAAAACAAATGCAATATTAAGGGATATTAGCAGGGTACAGGGATAGCCAGAGATATTCTTATAAAAGAGACTCGAGAGAATTTTTTTATTTTTTTCTTAGAAGAAATGCAAGAATAAGAAAAGAGTGGAATAAAACTTAAAATTAGACAATGTGTTTTTTTTTTTTTTTTAAATATTGGGAATGGCATTAATGAAATTAATATGAATATTGTGATCTTGTAATTTTTTCATCCTCGGTTATTTGTTCTCCATTTGAAAAGTTTTATATGGTATTGAATGTTCAGACATTCATCTTATCCCTCTTGCAAGGGGATGTGTATTTTAGCTGATTTTGTTTCATGGAGTTGAATTCTCAAGCAAGTAGAATACTAAGAAGCCTGAATCAATACCAGCGTTTCTGCCAGGGCTGGCATAGAGGGCGCCGCGCCTACGCTCTTGGCTTTTCCCCTGTGGCCTCTAGGTAGCTGCTTATATTCTTAGGCAGGTTTCCTAATTATTCTTATAGAAAATATTTGAAAGTGAACAAAAACTTTCATATTTTACACATAGTCTGTTACAATGTCTATTTTTCTTTTCTGCAAATCAATTTTATTTTTTTATGATGTGTTGAATATGCTTAAAGTTCTATAACAAACCTCATCTTTACCTAAGAGTAGAAATGATTATAACGACATAAAATCTCACAGTAGCTAAGCTCCAAACTTGGCAATGTAGACATTCATGTTTTTTTAATTGACTTCTAACAACGTTACCTTTTAATTATTTAAAATTTACAAATAGGTTCCAATTCAACATCAGTATTGTGTTCTTTCAGTCATAGAAGCTAGCCTAACACATTTTTATTTAGTTCCTACACTAATTTTTTTAATTAAATAAGGACAAAACTCTGTCTATTTTCATACAAGATACTTACATTGAAAACACCTAAGCTTTTCCTGTTGGGCCAATAATGCAAGACAAAAAATGTATTCCTAGTAGGTTCATGTGGCTTACAAGCAGAGGTGAATTATGCAGCTCACTTGATCTAATTTATTTTAACATCATAATTTCTTGTAGTAAAAATAATAGCTAGCATACTTCAGAAATGGCTATGTATTGACTTTATGTTTATCTTATCTAGAAAAAAATCTTTATTTATTTTAGCTGATACAAAATAAGATACTTATGAAATACGGTTTATTACTCTAAAACTCCAGAAATGTGGAAGTAAATAAATAACTTTTACATGCATCATGTATATCTACATGCACATTTTAAAATATAAGCAATGAAGAATCAGGTGTAAAATAAGAGTAAAGTTTTTATTATTCTTCGTTTTAAATGTTCCCCAAATCATTCTTAATTATTAAAATACATTTTATCCTAGTGTTTCATTAGGATCCCTGCACGTTTATTGACAATCTCTCTCTGTCTGACTGTGCAAGGGAGTTCCCAGATATTTGGTTTGGGTTTAGTATTACTCTGTCTATGATGTCTATGAGAGTATTTCTGGAGGAGATTAATATTTCAGTACAATTATCAACTAATAGTTTAATCAGTAGACTGTTGTGAGCACATTTCCCTCCCAAATGTGTGTGCATCTCATTTAATTTTTTTTAAAGAATTGAATAGAGCACCAGGGCAGAGTAAAAGAGAATTTTCTCCTCTCTGAGCTACAAAGCTTACACCACCTATGCTGGTTCTCAAGCATTCAGGCTCACACTGAAATACATCATCCTTTCTCCTGGAACTCCAATTTTCTGAGTGCAGATCATGGACTTCTCAACCACCATAATCTTTTCAGCAAAATCAATTTCTTATAATCTCTTTCTTTCCCCTCACCTTCAGCATGGGGGAAAAGGGCAATGTATATACATATATATAAAATATATACTTTTTATTTATATATAAAAAGATAAATAGCTGCAGTCATACAATAACAAAAAAATCAATGACTTTTAGCTTCTAGCATTGTAAGAAATTAAATCTTTGTGGTATTTGTTACAGTAATCTTAGGGAACTAATGTATGCACATAAGAACTCTAGTAAATAATAACTCAAAAATGTGTCCTCCTCAAGATGCATTCTATTATTTAATAATACATTTTTATTAATTTGGATTTCCTTAAAGTAGAAATTCTGACATTCACAAAGCAATGAGAAAGAAAGTAAGTTATAAAGAAATGCTAACCTAAATTAAAATTATAGCCTAAACATTTTTCTTATCAATATAATTAGATTGTATTTGATCATATACCAATGGTTATGTACAATTATAAAACAATTATAAAATATAATTAGAAATAATTGTATGTTACACAGTATAGATGAATATATGATTGCATGTAACATTATCATTTTATATAATTATATAATGATTTTGAAAATCTGAATGATGAGTTTATGTTACTAAGTAGGAATGATTATGTGTTACATACAGCCTTTGAGAAATCAGTTATTTGTGTCAATGAAAAAATTCAACCCAAAATTCCAGCTAAGATTTTAGATATGTGGCATTCTAAATATCTTTATCTAAAAACTTCTCAGATGCTTCCGTTGAATCTGGGCTTCCAATTCATCACGTCAGACTAGAATGTTTAGGCTAAGTTAAAGTTGGATTGTGACAGTTACTAGTCTTGGAATTCCAGGCCTAGAATTCTGGGGAAGTCACTGCTGAGAGACAGAGGGATACTCAGGACTTCCCAGTATCAGAGAATACTGCATACAACTTCCCTCCCTACTGACTAATAGCTTCCTAAATACCATTCACCTTCTTAGAATCCAATGCTTTTGGTCTGATAGAAACATTTCCATAGCATGAGATGATATTTTCCACGTGATTTCTGGATAGTTTGAAAATTATATCCATTTGTAACACACATGGTGCCCTATGGATTCCAAGTCAGCTGGTATTCCTTTTCCACTTTGCTATTATTTCCTAAGAAAAAAGGGAGTAACAAAAAGGTTAGGATAAGATTCAGAAGCCTTTGCACTTGGGCAAAGAAGAAACTGACACTTTGGCTTGAATGACTCATGTTATCTTATAAACACATCATTGTCACAGGCAAATAAAGTCAGCAATGTGTTTAAGTACAATGTGTATAAGTACACACACGTACATGCATGTACAAGTGCATGTATGTGTGTATGCATGTGGAAGAAGTACATGAGATCATAAATTGGTATACTTATATGGACATAAATATATACTGTACAGATAATATTTTATATCCAAAGATAATGATATTTATCTATATATAAACAGGAATATATAACAAATGGTTAGAAAGTACAATTGGTTGTAAACCAAAATAGGTATTGAGATTAATAAATTAGCAATGTGGAGGACTTTTTTTTGTAGAAATTAAAGAGATTGTAATTATATATCTTATACAACTTTCAAATTTGTTTTTCTTTTATTATCTGAATTTTGACTTCAGTTTTTGTTTGTAATATCCAAAGATATATGTGCAAAGATGACAAAAATATGCTATATTGGAAATTAAGTATGTGAAGGCACTTATCAGCAGATTGTCGGGAAACCAGCCCCGACACGCTATGGGTCTCCTTCCTTATGGCCTGGTGGTGTGAATGAGACCAATGGAAAATTATTATGTAAGTTATAGAGAAATAATAGACAAAAGCAAAGAGATAGTTTGAAGAGAGTGGGAATGTAGGAAGCGGCACACCCTTTTTCATACATCAAGATATGACTCTTCCCTTGAGCATTCCCACATGCACTCTTCACAGGTTCTGAGGATTTTTTGTGCATATTTTGGGTCAGTCTTTATCGACTTTGGTATAGTACACTTTTTGGTTGTTTTGTATTCTGGATAAACATTAAGTGTAAATATATTGATCTATGTATGTTAAACCAGCCTTTCATCCCTGGGATGAAATCTAGTTGATCATGATGAATGATTTTTTGAATGTGATGCTACAACCTAGTGGCTAGGATTTTATGGAGATTTTTGCATCTATATTCATTATTAAAATTGGTCTGAAGTTCTCCTTTTTAGTTGAGTCTTATCCTGTAGTCCCAGCTACTTGGGATGTTGAGGCAAGAGAACTGTTTAAGCCCAAGAGTTTGAGGTTGCTACAGAGGGCACACAGTGAAACTCAGTCTCAAAAAAAAAAAAAAAAAAAAGAATATGTTCAATTTATCCTTTAAGAAAATGCAAAGAAATATTACTTTTAGATGCTAGTATATATTATTAAATGTTACATAGTTGCATTTCCACAAAATCATTTTTCTTTGTACTTTAGAGGAAATGGATAAAAACAGATTTTTCTGTATTGTTACTATTCTGCTCATTATTACTGATACTGTATACTTTTTCAATCCTGAAAATTTATTCTAAGTAAACTAAATACAATTCAAAAATTACATTTATTTTATGCCTTGTATTTTATGATTGTAAATGAAAAGATGGCAGTTTATCTGTGGTGTATTGTTCTAGAAACAGCATGCAGAATCATTTAATTTTTAGTTCAATATTCTTAAGACAGGAAAAGTTAAATTGTTGACATAAATTGCTTATTTTTTCTCTTTTATGTTTCATCATAATTTTTATAAAGCTGATAGTTGAAATAAGAACAAGATATATTATTGAAAAATTTAGGTATATTCAAATAATATCTAAGATTTTTAAATTTAAATTCTATATCTATGACCCACCATTTTAGATAGAAAAAAAAAAAACCTAAGAACTATCATAATACTAGATTTTGCCAAGGAGACCTATGCAAATACTAAGTAAATAATGAGTAATAACAACATCACTTTGTTGCAGGTTGCACATTTACATTATCAAATGGGAAGCTCAGCCTTTTTTAATAGTGATTTCTTTCATGTATATGAATCAAATCCCATACCCAAAAACTAGTGTTCCTGTAATTTATACCAAGAATTGACCTTTACTTAGATATTGACTAAGGTAAACTTTAATCAAGGGGGTGGTGGCTCGACAAATAACAACTTTTCAGGTTCTATAGACTCAACTAGGGAATAGTGTAGTTTAAATATGAGCAAAGTTGTGATAATACCCAGTATGCAGCAGAAGACATTGGTGAGCATTCTACACATACCCACATGCCTGGATTCAAGGTGAATATACCCTTAAAACTAGTTGCAGCATTAGATTCCAAGGCATGGGGAATTCTATGTGTATCACATTCCGAATGTAGCCAGCATTTAATTACTTTTCACCATCTCTGTTCCTCTCATTCTTCTATGAGACTCCAAATCATTTTTTCTAGATTATCTCAAAGCTTTCCTAAGCTATTTTATTTTTATTTCTACAACTACTCACTATTCTCAATAGAGAAACCATAGTAATTTTTTGGTTGGTTTGTCTCCTCGCTTGCTTTTGTTTTTAACAGCTGTGAAATATTATTTTCTCTCAAAATCCCGCAAGAGTTCCTTGCAGCGTGTCATACAAGGACACACGTAGGGCTCCTCCACTCCAGTAGTTTCTGTGGTCTCCTTTCCTAGAGTTTGCTCTTACACTGTAACTCAGCCAAACTTGTCTTTGTATATGTCTCTGCATAAGCCTCACATGTTCTTACTTTGAAGCATTTTCAGTGCCTGCTCCTGCTTCTTGGAAAGGTATTATCCATGATATTATCAAAGCTAATTGTCTTATATTTTCAAATTTTTCATAAAATATCACCTGCTCAATGAAATCCACTCTAAAAATTTTATTGAAAAAATATTTTCTGTCTTAGAAATTCAAATTTCCTAATCTTGCTCTATTCTATTAATTTTTATGCATAATATTTGTTACTGAACATATTAGATAATTTCCTTCTATATTAATTCTGATAGAGTATAACTGCACAATAAGAAAACTCAGTTTTAATTATTGGTATTTCTGCCATATGATAAGTATTTTCAATAAATGTGCGTTGAGTAAATAGCTGAGTGGGTGGGAGACTATCTGACTTTACAGTTGAGTGAATATTAAAAGGTTGACTCCATGATTGTTGTTACAAGGGTTGTTTGTCGTCATTTCTTCTTGTCAATATAGGATGTCATAGGTTTTGATAATATATACATAATTAAGTCAAAATTAACCCAACCAACTATGTAATATGACCAAATTTCAAACAATGTAAGTTAACCCAGAAGTAAATGGTCATCCAAGATGAGAAAAACACAAAAAGTAAATGGGAGCTGCCATGATCTTTTCCCCATAAAAGAAATTTTATGTTACATTTACAAATGTTAACATAACCCATAATTGTTCTTTAACACAATGTATAGTCTTTATTATATTAGTTGAAAATGTACAAAATCTCCTTAAGTAATGTAGTATAGCCCTTCTTCTTATCCTGAAATCTAGTAACCAAGATTCGTTCTTGATTTGTACCTGAGTAAGCAACATCATTACTGAGACACATAATTGAACTTCTTCTTTTCAGTTAAAATCTGGGTGAGAATATTTTATGTTTCAGTTATTTAATTTTAAAATTGCAATTTTGTTTTCTGCCTTTAAAAAAAACATTAGTTAATGAATTAATCAACTCTGTTTAGTTTTAGAATATATAATTTTAGAAATAATTAAACTGTTAAATATTTAATATTATTCAATAGGATAAAATGGTAGAGGGAATACAAAAGAAAAAAAGAAAGAGCTGGCCACAAATAGACATGAAATAATCCCTGTAAAATTTGTTTATCTTTTCGGTAAGAGGACGAATAAGAATGGCTGCAACAAAACTCATTTTGACAAGCAGAAAGCCAACCACAACTACAACCTATATTAAAATAAAATTAGGGTTTTGAAAATTCCAACAATACTGTATGTTTAAAAATATTCTACCCAGAGATATAAAAAGAAAGAAGAATTATACCCTATATGTTAAACAGTACAATCTCATTTTTATAAACAGGACATGGAATTTTCACAGGACAGTGCTTATTTTCTTCTCTTTTTTATTATAAAATATTGGAAGATTTGTATACGGGTTATTTATAAATCTAACAGTATTGGGAAGCCTCAGCATACAATATAAAATGTTGGTCTTGGTTAGTTGGGACCATGTTTTTTTTCATGTAGATTTCAAGTCAAAATCTTATTCATTTGTTTGCATGTAAATTCTTCTAGTATTGCAGTTATAAAGTGTTCTTGTTGAAGTAACAAGTTGATAAATATTTCACTAAGTTTATACCACAAGGACATTAAGAACACATGTAGTCAACCTAGAAGAAATGCAGACTTAAAGAATATCCCAGGAAAATTGCAAGTCAGTAAGAATCATGCTTTTGCAGCTGCATAGCTCTGAAACTTGAAATATAAACTGCCACTAACTGTGATCTCCCCCCCTCACTTAAATTCACAGCTCTGAGTAGACAGAACTATAAAATGCAATTCTTAGAGGTAAAACATTAAAATAGGGAGTTCTCATAAGTAATTGAAAAGTGACGAAGCAAAATTTGTTGTAAGTTTGTCCCAGGGATGTTACACTGAGTACCTCGAATTCATCAGCTATTGACCCTACACTGATTTGAACCAACAGACTTTTCTCTTAAAGATGATATGATACTTTATGACACCACAAATATGTATCAAAAAAGCATTAGAAAATACCCTGTGTTACAAGGCTGGAAGCCAGTTTTCATCAAGGAACAATACATACAACTATCAAAATTCAAAGACTAAAGAATTAAATATAAAGCTGGCACTAATAAGTTCCATGGAATATTTAAATCCCAGATTCAACAAAGAAGTTACCTTTAACAGGGTCATGTATGTTACATGTGAAGTCAAGTGCAAAATGAAAATTAAGAAACTCTAGGCTTGTTCTACTACTTAATGGCATTCTAATTAAATTAAAAATAAAATTTTAAATTATTAGCATGAATTTTACCATTCATCTTTATACTAGGCAATGCCAGTTTTATGTGCTATTTTATCTCAGTCACCAATAACAAAATTCCATAAAGTAGGTGGCTTAAACAACAGAAACTGATTTTCTCACATTTCTGGAGCTGAAAGTCTGAGATTGGGCTATCTGTGTGGTCTGATTTTGGTGAGAACCCTCTTCTCAGTTTGCAGAAAACCACCTTCTCCTTGTCATCATGTGGTGTGAAGTAAGAGAGAGAAATAGAGAGATAAAAATGACAGATCTGGTTTTCCATAATTCTATCAGATTAATGCCAAACCCTTCTAATCAAATTAAACCTTAGTCAGTTGCTAAAGACCCTATCTCCAGATAAAGGTACATTGGAAGTTCAGATTTAGCGTGTAGATTTTAGGGAAACACAATTCAGTCCATAACATGTTACTCTAAGAGCAATTAGCTTGTATGCAGAGTCACTCAAACTGTATATCAATATTCTTATCTAGTAGATGTGTATGATCATACTATAACGCTGGATGTGCTGCAAAAACTCATGCCATTTGTTTTTTATTTCACTTCTTTATATGCTCACATCCTATCAGCTTTATCTTTCTCTTACCAACGAGTGAGGTAGGATTGAAAGGACAAGAATGTATGGCTTGTTCTATTTTTCCTTTTCTTTCTATGTCATTTTTTTGTTTCTTTCTTTTTCCATAAATGGCTGGCTAATGCACAGAAGCAAGAGGAGAAAGAAAGGGTGTGATGGCGTTTCCTTAGTCATTAATGTTCTTCACAGCACTATTGTTTTCTTTCTGGAGGCAAAGAGAATTCTGATTCACAAAAACGGTTTGCTCTCCTTGAGCTGACAGTCCCTCCACTTACTCTCAATGGTAATCAAGCCCTTTCTGATTCTAGAATCCACCAGACCTCCCTTAGAGCATTTACTTGTAGAAAAATTGTAAAGATTTCACTCTTCCCCTTTGAAATACAATTTTTTAAATTATGTTAAGTCTACAAACACATTTTTGTTCCATGGTTATAAATTGTGTAGTGGTGAAATTTAGGTTTTAGTGTAAGCATCACCTCACTGGTGTACCTTGTACCCATTAAGTAACGTATCATCCCTCATGTGGCCCCACCTTCCTACCTCCAGTGATTGTCATTTTCCAGTCAGTTATTTAGCTCCCATTTATGAGGTCATGGGGGATTTGACTGTCTATTTTGAGTTGTTTTACTTAATATAATATAATGGCCTATGGTCTTCAATTCCAACCATGTTTCTGCAAAAATGATTTTGCTTTTTTATCAATTAACAGCCATAAAAATATAAGATGAAATACCAGTCAGCCATATATTGTATTTATTTTCTTTACCCAGTCATTTAGGTTGATTCTATATCTTTATTATGGTGATAACTACTGCTATAAATATATGGAGACATCTCTTTTGGGTATATTTTATTCTATTTATTTACCTTTGGATAAATATCCAGCAGTGGGATTGCTAGGTTGAATGAATGACAGTTCTACTATTTTTTTCCCCCCTGAGAGGTTTCCACATTTTTTCCAATAGAAGTTGTACTATTTTACCTTCTCGACAGTGCATAAGGGTTTCCTTTTTTCCATCTTTTCTTTTTTTCTTTTTTGTCTTTTTAATAATCATCATTTTGACTTGTATAAAATAATATCTCTTTGTGCTGTTACTTTGAATTCCTCTGATGATTAGTGATCCTGAATATGTTTTCATATGTATGTTAGCGATTTGTATGCCCTCTTGAAAAATGTCTATTCAATCTTTTGAAAAGCAAAGTTTTCTCTCTGTTTTACTGCCCAGATCTGCCCTTCTCAAGGAGGAGGTGCTATTTCTTTGAAATGCTACACTCAGGCAGATACTGTCTATTTCAGGTCGTGTAGAAGGATAGAAGCCAAACCTTGGTGGGCTCCTTGCTACAAGTTTCAAAACTATTTCTTATTATGAAAATATGATAATGTTTGCTTTTCCTTTGTTCAAGGCCAATCACTAAACATAAATGACCTATAAAATTCTTTCTAGCCCACCTTTGAAAACTTTCATGCTCTTTTTTTTTTTTCCTAGAAGAGTTGATTTCAAACTGCAATCTTGTCTCTCTGCCTCCTACAGCAATGATTTTGAATAAAATCTTTCTTGTGTGATTAACAGATTTTGCTTTAAAACTCTTACATTTTTAACTTCTACTTAATTCGATTTTATGTATTGCACATCCACTGGCATTTCAGTGCCCCTGGAGCTTTGTGAACACAGTACATGAATGAAGCTAAAGGGAATGCTGGACAACCATAAGTGCACATGTCTCTTCTATTTGCATCTATATTGTGTTGCACCATCAGTTTTTGCATTATACTAAAGAAATTCTGAGATAAATAAAGATTTTTTTACAGCATTATGGCAAGTTCTGAAGAATTATCTTTATCTGCAGAACGACACAGGTCATATAACCAAGAAGCTAATATTGACCTTATCATTCTAATCAGGAGGATTCATACTTGGCGGACACTCAAGAGGTCTTAGATGTGAACAGTATTATCGTGTCAAGGTCCATCCCCTTTGTGAAAGTCGAATAATAGTAATCTATCGTAATTGGAAGTTCATTTCTTTAGCTTACGGTAAGGAAGAGAGTACACAAGAGAAGCAAGACGTCATCCCCTTTAGAGTACCACAAAGGGGAATTATTAAAGTGGCCTTGTGTCTAGGAGGAAGGATAGAAAGAAACTGAGCTTGGTTTTATACTGGATGCTGATGACAAATCATAGGAATTAGGTGATTAAACATCTTTGTAATTTTTTTACCTAGGTGATGGGGAAAAATTAAAATAGAACTTTAGTTTCAAATGAAAATTTAGTCACTACTTCCGTTAGTAAAAATGGGAGACGTCTTGGTATTTTTGTGTTTGTAGAGCATACAGTTGTGTTTTATAGGTATAGAATATATGAAAAGGAATATAAATATCTGTGTCTTTGTACACCAGAGTCATGAAGTGGCCTTGCCTTATAATTGTGTTTATACTATGAAATTTTTGTTTAAGCTGTATATACGTGTAAAATATAAACACTTATATGTTGCATATATGATTTATGTAATTGTTAACTATTTAAACATTGTGTGAAGAATGAATACATTTATAGATTCAATTAAGATAGATCTCAGTATTTCCTGGATATATAGCCAAGTTCTGAAGAAAAAAAAAATAAAGTAATAAAATGGCCCTATAAGGTTGTTTAATATGAATTTAATTATCCTCTGCCTTATATGTGAAAACTGGAAATGCAGGGATAATTTATCCACTCTATTTACTATTACTAAAGCCTACTCAAGAACTACTTCCATTTAAAATCAATTTTTATGTAGAACAAAGAGGCAAAGAGACTAATGTTTTATATCTGGATATTTCCTTCCATTAGCTACTTAGGGTTCTGGAAGTAATCTTTCACTGTTTGCCTAACTAAAACTTAGGACTTTACGACCTCAATTAAGCCAGCAAATAAATTCAAGTTAGAAAGTCACAAAGCTTATCTGTGCAACTAACATATATCTGCATAAAGTGAGAAGGATTAGCATTGTGTAATTGAGTCGGACAAAACAGATAGAGAGGCATGACATTCTATTTCATTAAAAAATTTTAGGTAATTTCTAAAACTGCTAAGTGATAACTTGGAAAGAGTAATCTATTATTTGTTAACAGGTAAGTATTTGTAATGCAAGGATTTAAATAGCATTTTGTCATTATTTTTGTAATTACATAACATGAAGAAAACTAAGTTAGGGATGATATTTGCATGAAATTCCAATGCGAATTCAGTTGAAAAGTTTTATAGCTTTCATCAGTACACGTTCACATAAAGTAGAAGTTTTACATTAGTTGCCTTCAACATTTAAATAGTGTCTCAAATATGTGGATAATGCAGCATGGGACAAAAATTATGCTCAGCTCTTTAGTAAGGTATCTACATATATTTAAATTTCTAGGTGTACTTCTCCTGTATTAGGTTATGCAAAATAAAATGGTTAGTATGATCTATTATTGCACTCCTGAGAGTATTAGTAATTTGTACAATAAGCTAATAATGCATTTTATTAATAAGGAAAATTAACAAAAATTACTTTATAACTCGTGCATTAAACACTCAAGATCTAGTTGATGTAGTCCATCAAACTAATCAATCATGGTTTCTAATTTTTGGAGTTAATATAAATCCTTTAAGCATTCTTTTTATGAGAATGATTTTTTTTTTTTTGTCACCACATTATTTTTTCTATTCCAATTAACCTCAGAAAACGTGTATATGGGATATTTTTCATTTTGTTATATTTTTAGCTAATACTTCTATATTGATACGTCTAAGTGGGAATTGTATGCTTTATTCCCAGAGTGCTGGAGTAGTCAGTTTCACCAGCTTATATTAAATGAGAGAGAGAGTTTATTCTACTGACAAAGTGGGACTTATTAGCGACTAGTGTGTACTATGAAACTGGGGCAGCAAAAAGAGCAAATAGAATAGCTTTATAATTAGAGGGAAAAAAGATGAAATAACATTATCAAAGTCAATAATTACATAGTTTAAGAATTTGATGACTTGTTAGAATCTAACAAAAAAAGAAAGTCCTGATAACAAAATGAGCAATATTTGGCTTTTCCACAAAATATGAAAGGGAATGTGGAGGTAAGTGAATTTTATCAAAATATTTTTGATGAGGTGAGGCATAAGTGAGAAATTATTTTAGAGTGAGGATAGCATTACTCAATATGTGTTGTTTATACATAACATATTTTATATGGTATTTCTGGACTTTAAATGATGATACAATTAGTGTAATTAGTTAAAAAGATTAGTAATATATATTGTATTATGTTGACTAATCTATTTCAAGATAAAATATGATGACACTGTGTAGACACTATAAAAGGGGTTTGATTTTCATTGAGAAAAATAATCACCCATATTTAAAAGTACCCTAATTTGGAGAATCTGTTACAAAAAATATGTCCTATTACTTTATAAACTTATGGTACATACTTTCTGCCGGAAACATACATGAGGTTAATTCTGAGACTTAGATTGCACTGAAGAAGTAGATCAAGTTCTAGTACAATTTCACTGAAATGATTGAAAGCAATCATGGAAGTCTCAGACATCAAACATATTGACCAAAAATTACTAAATATACTGTCAACTATTGCTATAATAGATACTGGGTTTATCATGGTATGATCTGCTCACTCACTCCATAAAATCTATAAATAGCTCCCTGACATTCAATAGCTTTTGTGTTTCTGCATCTGCCTAATAGCTGCTGAGTGTAATGACAACTTGAATCTCAAGATATATCTCATGTCTAATCTCAATTATGCACCCAATTCAAGTGTTAAAAAAACATATAGGTGGATCTTCAGACCAAGTTCTGATTAGTTAAGAAAAGATAGCTTAAGAAAGAAAACAGAGTCTCGGTGTGATTCTGTGCAAAAGAGGACAGATTCATAATTAAGAAATAGTAACCAAAGTACTTAGTGATTGTGATTACTATAGGTAGAAACAAAGTCATCTAGGATAGCTTATAATTTTTACTTGGATAATTGGCTGCATAACAATTCCAATTCACTGGCTCAGCACCTGTAGCTCAAGCAGCTAAGGTGCCAGTCACATGCATCAGAGCTGAATACACTTGAATGTAGCCCGGGCCTGGCCAACAACAATGACAACTATGACCCCAAAACAGCTGAGTGTGTGGTGGGTGCCTGTACTCCCAGCTACTTGGAAGGCTGAGGCAAGAGAATCGCTGAAGCCCAGGAGTTGCCTTTCACTAAGAGAAACATCACAGCAAGAGAGTAGATCTGACTTTGGGTAAAAGAAGAAAAATAAGTTTAAGGTACAAGCATGACAAATGCCTTATACACTCATTTATTCATACAGAAAATATTAATTTTCTGATTACTAAGGTTCAGACACTTTTAATCTAAGCTAAAAGAGTGGGGAGAAAAGCAGATGTGGTCCCAAATTGTGTGGAACTTACATTTTAGTCAGAGACACAGTAGGCCCTCCCCCACACCAGCCCCCAACGCGCCAGACATAAAACAGTGACTGATGAGAACAGATATTTTTTGAAAAAGACATAGAGGAATGGGTGTATTCAATTGTACAAATACACCACGTTAAGTATCTTCCAGGGAAAACATATAAATATTTTCAGTGATTAGGTGGTGAATAATGACCTCAGAAAAAAAGAGTTAAAGATCAAAGAGAAGATCTAGTGATTCCATTTTAGGTTGCTGCAGAAGAAATTTTTTAATTAGACTGAAAGAAAGGAAAGATAATATAGTATAATTACTAAGAACAGTACAAATCCTATCATGTTGAAGCCATCAGGGAAACTGCAAAGATTAAAAAACCTAATCAAATACAAACAAATAAAAGCTATTTATTCGGAAGTTTCTAAAGCCAGTGAATCAGCTACCATCACTTGTGCATTACAAAGATTCTAAGGCAGACTGTGTGGAGGAACATTTTATAGTGAGAGAAAGGGAAGGCATCAAGCGTGCTCTGATTGGAAATAAAGACCACCACGCACATGAGAACAAAAAAGACTATATATTCAGAAGTTACTATAACAAGGGAGTCGGTCACCATCACTTCTCTTTGTCAGAGACTCTATTTCAGGCAAGAGAATAAAAAAACTTTGCCGTGAAAAGAAAGGAAAGACTTCAAGTGTGACTTCTAACTCAAGTATTGGAAGAATAGTATAACAAACACCACATGCTCTCCATACTAAATTGCAAGTAGGAGGTCAACACTTATGTGCACATATGAAAATCAAGTGGGAGGGGAACAGAGCAGCGGGGTTAACTCACACCTAATGGGGAAAATGCACCTTCTGGGTGTAGGACACATATATAACTTTCACTTAGAATATACAAAAACAGATTATGTAACCAAAACCATGTGTACCCCAATAATATTCTGAAATAAAAAAAAATAATAAATTATTTTTTTTTTTTTTAAAGGAGCATATGGAA
This sequence comes from Loris lydekkerianus, assembly GCA_963574355.1. NCBI lineage: Eukaryota > Metazoa > Chordata > Mammalia > Primates > Lorisidae > Loris > Loris lydekkerianus. Next base: position 9,930 of record CAUYPK010072659.1, on the reverse strand, counting down.
GCTGGAGGTAGGGTAACTAGGCTCTTGTATGCGCTTGGTTTGTGGACTGCAGCTGGCTTTGTCTTCCTTCTCCAAAGTTGGAAGTAGGAGCAAACACAACTAAGCAAACACACAAACAAGCAACAATAACAAAAACTCAGTAAGCAAGCAGTCATTAGAACATTAAACACACAGAAGTGGCTCCCTCTAGGCCAGTACCTACAGAGGCTGGGGTTTGGTTTTCTGGACTTGTTGCTGCAGAGGCTGGAGTTTAGAATTTTCTTACCATTTACCGTCTCACCATTCTTTTGTATTCAGTGTGTCACTTGTGCCATGTTACTCTGCCCCAATCTTCCCTCCAAGCCTGAGAGAACTATCTCCCCCTGTTCTGAAATTAGCTTCTACACTACCCAAATCCATGTCTCCTTTCCTAGGAGCAGCCTACATACAATTGCTGGTCCACCCGCAGTTGTAAAGGTCCAAAGTAATGTCTCTAACATGGGAAGACTCTGAATGGACATTCCAGCTTCTGGGTGCCCAACTGTTTTGCAAAAGTCTTGTTGTGACTGAATTGCAAGTTCTGTTTTGCTCTCTGCCCAATCTGCTTAGTAATTTGTCTCACAGTTGATCTCAAGACCATTCACCTATAAATGTCCTTCAAAACTACATATTCCCAGGGAACCTGACCTGCAATATTAAATAATAATACTTATATATGTGAAGGCTGGTAATAGTTAAGATACTTCTCAGGTTGAAATGGTGTTTTTGAATGCACTCACATATAACTAGTGTTTCCTGTTAAAGGGTTATTGTAAAATATGGTTTATTTGTTTATTTATTTATTTTTTTTAGAATATAATGGTATATATTTTATCTTAGGAATAGAGAGGGAGTGAGATAGACAAGAGTGTGAGGAAGGAAAAGAGAATAAAGAGTTGGTGTGGCATTGCAAAGAAAGAAAGAGAAGAAGGTCCCAGGGGAGCTAGAATTTCTCTAGGCCAGGAATAGGATACTGAAGTAGTTTATTTTATCTTAGAGAGAGAGGAGAGAGAGAGTGCTATGGTTCATACTTTTAACAGAAATTCTTTAAAACATGATATACTCGTACATTTTCAACCTAGAGCAAATTGTCTTTGTGGGTTGGGCTGTATTCTGCCCAGCAGGTGTCTCAATTTCCCTTCCCTATTAGACTCCACACTTCCCTGACAGTCTTACTAGTTACTCTTGTTTTCTTTATCATGCTGTTTTTGTTTAAACTGCAATAGTACCCAGCTTTGTAAATTTCTCAGTTTCTCTTTTCACTTGTGATACATTGTTACCTGCTCACATTTTCTACCTTTTAATGAAACACAAAATAATTGATTGCACTACAGTGAGAACTTTTCAATATATCATTATCTCCTATTTTTGGTAATATGTTTGTTTTATTTTAACGTTTAGATTCTATGCACGAAATAATGAATTGATCAATATATATTGTGTAAATACATAGATTATTAAATTTTCTGTGTAGGTATAAAATATGTTTTTAGATATTCTCCAAAATCTTCTTCCTATTGCTCACATTTTTGTCCTACTATTCTTCTACTTCTTCAATAAAAATATGGAAATGTATAATGTTTGTAAGGCTGTCTTTTTTTACTATATTCAGAAGCATGTCTCTAAGAATTCTTACAATCATTTCTCATGTACTTCACAAATGCCAAGCAAGGAATTTCAATTAAGTTCTCTTAAATCGGTTACGAAATGTAGTGGCTCTTAATTAATCTCTTCTTTACTAGTTTTTCTCTATTTTGTAACCCCCATTAACTTTAAATAACGTGTCCCAGGCCATCAACTTTTACGCTTTTGTTTTGTTTAAGAGTTTGAATACATTTAATTATTGAATGTTTTCCCAAGGGTTTGCAACTTCTTGGGATATTCTTTTCTCCTTTATTTTTATTTTTATTTTTTTTAACTTCATGGATCATACAGAAGACCATAATTTCTAGGATATTAGCCATATTTTTATGTTCTCCTCAGCAGGTAGACACAGTATAACATAAAAATATTAGCTGCCAAACATTAACAATAACAAACATAGTTTTATTCCTTTTGTTCACTCAAGGTTATTTCTACGTGTATATTGTTCCAGGATTCCAGTTCCTGGAATGATTAAGGATTTATGATTTTTATTTCATATATAAATAGTTTAAATTATTTTACTTAAGCATATACATGAAAAAAAAATGCAACAGAGAAAAAGGAGACACAAAAAGATGAGTAGGTATAACTGGTATTTACAAGAATAATTCAGCCTGATAATTTGCAAAGCCAAAAATATGGACTAAAATAGGACTAAAATATGACTATGCTTCAAAAGCAGTGGCTGTAAGAATAGCTCTTTAATTTGCACATTCTAATGAAAGTCTGCCTTCTGAAAATTCATGCCTTTGAAAAAGAAATCAAACATGGTTAAAATATGTGGCTCAGTGAGTAGGGCGCCAGCCCCATATACCAAAGTGGCGGGTTCAAACCTGAACCCGGACAAACTGCAACAACAACAACAACAACAACAACAACAACAACAAAAAAAAAATAGCTGGATATGTGGCTCAGTGAGTAGGGCGCCAGCCCCATATACCAAAGTGGCAGGTTCAAACCTGAACCCGGACAAACTGCAACAACAACAACAACAACAACAACAACAACAACAACAACAAAAAAAAAATAGCTGGGTGTTGTAGTGGGCGCCTGTAGTCCCAGTTACTCAGGAGGCTGAGGCAAGAGAATCACCTGAGCCCAGGAGCTGGAGGTTGCTGTGAGCTGTGACGTCATGGCACGCTACCTAGGGCGATAAAGTGAGAATAGCCGGGCGTTGTGGCGGGCGCCTGTAGTCCCAGCTGCTCGGGAGGCTGAGCCCAGGAGCTGGAGGTTGCTGTGAGCTGTGACGTCATGGCACGCTACCTAGGGCGATAAAGTGAGAATAGCCGGGCGTTGTGGCGGGCGCCTGTAGTCCCAGCTGCTCAGGAGGCTGAGGCAGAAGAATCGCAGAAGCCCAAGAGCTGGAGGTTGCTGTGAGTCCTGTGACTTCACGGCACTCCACCGAGGGTGGTAAAGTGAGACTCTGTCTCTACAAAAAAAAAAAAAAAAAAAAAAAAAAGTTTGTTAGTATTTTGACCATGAACAATTTAAAGTATTATTAAGTAAGATACATGTAACAAGATACTTATTTCACTGATCATGGTGTTATGCCATTTATTTTTGTTTTTGTTTTTGTTCTCTCTCAAATTACACTTTGATGCCCAGTACATGAGCAGGTTTTCACTCACTTTCTGTCGTTATCTATTTTCATTTCCTGCTCTATTCACTGAGATTTCACATGTTGTGATTTCAGCTCTTTACAAATTATGTGTAACCTATTTGCCTCTGTGGCCTTTAATCACCTCAGCCTGGTGAAACACCTATCCTGGGTCAATCTAGAAGTTCCCTTTACTATTTACGAGGGAAAAACTTAGGGTATATGTGAAACTTAGTAAATATAGAACGTAAATGTCTTATCACAATAACTAAAAAAAAAGCCAGGAAGGCTGGGTCAACCAGTGTGATGAAAATGTATCAAACGGTCTATGAAGCTAGTGTATGATGCCCCATGATCATATCGATGTACACAGCTATGATTTAATAAAATAAATAAATAAATAAATAAAATAAAAATAAAAATAAATAAATAAATAAAGGAAAAGAAAAGGGCAAAAGCCCTCCAAGCATTACTCCTTGTAAGTAGAAGTTGTCAAAGCTGCAGTAAGTCAGTAAGGCTACAAAAAAGTACTCTTTTTTTGTTTTTTGTTTTTTCCCTTTCTAAGTCAGTTCTTTTCCATACTATTTCCCTACTCCATTCATTTAAATTATATGATCTCAATTCCTTCATTACAGATGTACATAGAAGCTATAAAAGGGAATGAATTTTCTAAAATCAAGAATTTTTCATTGTATCAACTTTTATTCCTTCTCTTCCATACATTTACAATAAATGAGATGCCACCCTCTATTTATAAATTCAGGAGTCATACCATAGTCCTTATTTTGTGGATTTTTTTCAGAAATATGAATATTCACTCCTTCTTAAACTATCTTCCTTTGATTATGTAATGACATAGCATCTTATTGTCAGTTGTCTCTTTAGCCAATCCTTAAGGCAACCCCCTTTCTTGATTTTTTATTCATTTCTCTCAAAGGTTTTTAACTTTATCCTTTAGGTCTGAGTAATGTGCCTCATTATAACTGCTTTCTTTGTCATTATAGTTTCATATAATCGAAATTAATATTTCCAGTCTAGATTTTTCTTATTTGCATAGGTGTGATTCTTATTACAAATTAAATAAACAAATAAATAAATAAACTAGCTGACCAATGAATCACCATGAACACTTCCACCAAAAATGTCTCTGGATGTCTCTTTAAGTCAACTCAACTTTTAATGTCAGATTTTAGAGAATTATTCTTGAGTCTTACTCTTTCTCATTAGAACATTTGAAGTAGTTATCACATTCTGTATGCCATGCAATATTTTTTTTATTATTTGTAGAATTTCCTTCATCCAAGACACCTTTTTTCCATATAATTGCTTAATTGGTTCTTAAAATTTTACCTGCCTCCAATTTTAATCCCCTGAAATCCTGCTCCACCCCCAATCTATTTTATATATTGAACCATCATGATATTTTAATATAATTCCCACATTATAGTCATCAATCATTTTCAATTCTGAAATTATATCCCTCCAAAATTTTTACGTTAATATTCTAACTTCTATTCCCTCTGAATGCAATCTAAGTTGAAAATAAAGTAATTGTCGATGTAAGTAGTTAAATTTAAATAAGATCATACTAGAATAAACAGGGCCTATAATAGAATAGAACAGGTGTTCTTATGTAAAGTAGAAATTTGAACACACACAGGCAGAACAACATCTGAGGATGAAAGCCTATATTGGGGCAATGCAGTGTAACAACATAACACTAAAGTTTGCCAGCAAGCTGTAAAAAACTAAGAGAGAAACAGGGAACGGATTTCTTTTCCATGATCCTCAGAATGAATCAACCCTTTCAACACCTTAATCTTCAATTTGTAGCCTCCAAAAATTTGAGGCAATAAATTTCCATTGTTCTAATTTACTGCCTGGTGTAGTTTATTGCAGCAGCTCCCATGAACAAATAATAGGTCATAAATTATCTAATCCCTAAATCGTAACTATGGTCAATCACTATCATTTCCCTAAATATGACATGCTGTCTCCCTTCCATTTCCATTTAACTGTCTAGTATAATTGTCACCGTAATGCAGCTGTTTTTTATTTGACTTCACAAATGTCAATAATGTTGGTGTCTCTCTCTATATGTGATTTACTCTGGAAGGTGTCTCAAAACATTTCTTGAAGCTATGTGAGATAGAAAGTGAGAGATTATGGCTGAAATTTCTAGGGTCAGATGAGTTTCTCCCACGGAGTTTTAGATCTGAGGAGCTGAATAAATGCCAAGATTAACAAGAAACCTGAGAGGCTTACATCCCAAACATGGTGGAATGAATGTTTTAATAGGTTTTTTTTTTTTTTTTTTTTTTTTTTACTAGACTCAACCTAGCTCTCTTTCTAAATAGAGTTTTTAGCCTCTCACCCTATACACCTAACACAAAAATGGGAATTTTTTTTCTAGTAAAATATTACTTACAGTCTTTTTTTTTTTTATGGGCATTACTGTGTGGTTCTTTCTTAAGTTATTTCATAAAAGCAAATACTAGTCATGAAAAGATGAGTTAAAATATGACTGATAATCAACGGAAAAGAAAGTAAAGAAAGTAAATCTAACTCACAGATTATACAAATATTGTAGTTAAACAAGAACTCCTAAACTTCTGTGCCTAATATATTTTAAAAATATGATGAAATGTTGAAACCTAGTGAAGGATGTACCATTTCTATCATAGAATTATAAATTACAAAGGTAATAAATGCATATTCCAGAAGGGAGGCTTACTAAAATTATTGTGTTAGTGATGTGAAAGACAGGAGGAGTAGATACTCAAAGTAAAGCACAATGGAAAAAAAAAGAAAAAAAATAATACATAAGATAGTTTTTTTATTATTAAATCATAGCTGTGTACATTAATGCAATCATGGGGTATAATATGCTGGTTTTATACACAATTTGAAATATTTTCATCAAACTGTATAACATAGCCTTCATGGCATTTTCTTAGTTATTGTGTTAATATCCATACAATTGGAGTGCCATGTTGAGAGGAGAATGTTTGAAAAGATAATGACAGACCATTTTCCAAACTTCATGCAAATTAACTCGCCAATTTTCCAAGCCTGATGCAAATTAACTTATGGAATTAAAAATGTCAATCAATTCCAATTTTAAGTATTCTTCCTTACTTCCTCCCAGCTTACCTCCATGCCTGTACACAAACTCAGGCACATCACAATCACAATGCTGAAAAGCAAAATAAAATCAATAAATAAAAGCAGTTAACTTTGAAGAAAGACCATTGCCCTAGAAAGCAGAATGGTAAGGATAAAAACTAACATTTCAAGAGAAACAATGGATACCAAAGGCATAGGCAAAATGCCCTAAACAATTGACAACACAGCAAGTATATTAAATTCCATAGCCAACTGAATTATTATTTGAAAATGTAGATGAAATAAATGAGTTTCAAAAGAATAGAAAGAAAAAGGAAATTGAAGTCTCCATTAGCCTTCCTTAAAAAAAAAAAAAAAGGAAATTTCACACATAACTGAATATTTATGCACATGTATGTAGCATATACAAGAATGCATGGATACCATTATTATTTCCAAGACCCCAAAGCTGAAAAATTAAAAAATGTATGTTAATACAAAATAAATACATAAACTTTGACATATTCACACAACAATTTTTTATATTGAAATCAGGATGAATAATTTGACAAAATATGGATGAATCTCACAAATATAAAGATGAATGAAAGCCCATTTACAGAAGATTCCTACTGTATGATTATGTTTACTGCAAGTCACCCTTGGAAAAACATACTAAAATATGTTAGAGGTCAGGATTTCAGTGAGCTGGGAGGTAGTGACTTGTTAAGTACCAAATCAGAAGTTTGTAGTATAATTTTCTCTTTCCTGATCTGGAGTGAGATTACATAATTTTATTTAGTTTATACAATTTCAAATGATTGAAATTAAATTTATAGACACCCTGTTTTATGTAAATAATATTAAAAGTAATGAAAAGTTAACCCAAGTTTTATTTTAGGCTGTAATGACTAAATGAACAGAGTTTTACCTCCTGGTGATATTGTAAAGTGATGTCCCCAAAAGTATTAAAAAGTGATAAAAGTATTATAAAAACAATGAACTGTTCAAACTCCTAGGACATAAGATATTTCAAATATATTCATTCAGATGCTTTTCTTTATCTTTAAGATGTAAGATAATTAAAGTTGGAGATTCTATTAGGAACTTTTAAAGAAAATTTTAAGTAAAGATCTTAACAAAAACTGGCCTTCATAAATATAAATGACTGATTCATTAACTTTTCAAAGATCTGGGGAACATAGTAGAGAAATGAGCAGTGATCTCAAGAACAGCTGAAATAGAGATAACAGAAGGACTTATGTCTCCCAATAAGTGATATAAAACCATCATAGTAACAAGACCCTGATACACACAGAGCAGTTTCTGTGGGAATGGTGAAGATCTTTCCTTTTACTAGACACATTGAAAAGAAAATACAACAAAACCGTTCTTGTTGGACCAAGAAAAAAGACGCCCTTCTGAGTAGACACTATCCCATATCCAGGTACATATTTGTGTGTTTTTTATCTTCTTTTGTTTTCTTTATCTTCTGCTCTATTTTATCAACCACAAAAGTGCCTTTTGAGAACAGCAAACTAACAAGAAAGAAAACTTGGTTCCTTACACAATGGCACCACCGTGTCTTCTAGGACTGAGGAATATCAGATTACTAAGACATAGAGGGAAAAAAAATCTTCATTTAATTAACTATTACACTTTCATTGCTTGGTACCACAGCTACACCCATGTCCCCCAAAATATAATTGCTTCTTTAAACAGGAAAACAAAGAAACACATGAACAGTAGCTGAAAATTAACTCACAATAAAAATTGTAACATAGAGTAACATACACAGTTGTGAGGTCATGTTCCCAGAAATTTAGTCCCCTCCTTGGGGACAGTATTTCTAAGGATGTTCTCTCTGGTTATGTTCAATCACTATAACAGCTTGTTACTAAAAGTTTGGTATTTGTTCCCATGGCCATATCAAAAGAAGGAGGAGGTTATCAGACTCCCATCTTAAAATACTGACATCCTGCTCTGAGGGAGAAATACAGAGTGTTTAAAGGGTATGGTTCTGATTATTCCCTTCTTCATCTAAGACAATCTGATGACCTCCATCTAGACAATTCCCTTGAACCAACTTCTGTGATACAAAAAACAAAGGCTGCTCTACTGCCCCTAATGGCCACTGGTCCCAGGCAAAAATGAAAGGTTTAATTCCCCAAAAGAATGGAAGAAGTTTTAAAGAAACAGAAAATGGGTTTACTCCTTTTCAGATTATTCCCCCTTATTACAATCTCTCTGGAATCTCAAGGTAAAACAATCAATGTATGAAAAAGTATAGAAAGTGGACCGGTTGGAATTTAATGATAATCACTTTGAAACATAATTATATGGAGAAAAATTCATATTTAAAAAAATAAGAATCATATTATTATTTATCAATATCATGGATGATTCATAGTCATACATGATAAGAATTGTTGTACAATACAAAAAAAGAATATATACAAGTAGAGAATCTTTATAAATGCAGTGTAAGTGGTCACTGAGGAGTTAATTAGAATACCTGAAATTCAGTGTGCACATTTTGATTGACTTTCTCTCCCTCTAGGGGATAAAACAACTTCCTTTAAAACCATTTCTTTTCCTAGAAGTATTGTTTATGAGACTGCCACATTATCTGCCAAGGTCATGAGAAAGCTTGCCAGAAGCCTTATCAGCATTTCTGAAACAAGCTGAAAATTCACTAATGATAGCATTATTGTCTACTCCAATTGTGAAGGTGAGTCATCACTTTACAGGTAGAAAGCAAGTGAGCTTTAAAAAACAGAAGAAATATTCTTTAGAGATCAAAATAATTACCTGAATAAGAGATTTTAGAAGTAAAATAGTACATGAGAAGAAACAGAAACTTAAGAATAGAAAAAGAAGAATCTATCAACCACAGCAGACTGCTTGTTTAAAAAATTATCTTAAGGTGCCAACTTGTATTTACAAAGCTTTAACTAGTTTGACTCAAATGTTAGTTTTCTAATTATTCTTTCTTCCACTTTCACTTCTTTGAAAGGCTTGAGACCTCCCATTAGTTCGTTTCAGTTAATTAATTATATATTACCACTAAATGGCATTGTTTATCTGTTTTTGAACTTCAGGAACCAGCCAGAACACAAAGCACTTCCAGTAGAAACAGTGAATTTGAGGTTTTTAAATAAATTCAATAAATTTTTTGTACTTCCTTGAGTTCTTTATATCCCACAGTACCCAGTTCTTATTCATAAGAAATTGTAGTGTGCATACTGTACAGATCAAGAGCTGTAAAGCAATTTAAATAGATTTGAGATCAAAGAAAGTTTAAGTGATGAATGTGTTTTCTAAATTTTCAGTCGTTTCTGACCTAAAAATTATCTCATCTAATTTTAAAATGAAGAATTGATTTAAAGAGAATAAGATGCAGTGTAATATGCTTTATATGATTTTTTTTAAGTTTAAAAGTCTTTTATTGATAACACTGTAATACTTCTTTGTAACAAAAATTATGTATATAAATTGAAATGAAAGCAAAATGTATTGGAAATAAGAATATTAATGAGATGGAAGGCTATTTTTTAAAAATTGGT
>CAUYPK010072658.1:0-58948 GCA_963574355.1 Loris lydekkerianus | reverse complement strand
ATATTGAAAAGCATTTAACCTACTAATTCCTCAATTATTCTAATTGTTTTGGGTATATAATTTTATTTTTGAAATTTACCAGTGGCTGCTGCATTTTCTACCTCGGCTTATACTCAAGTCACTAAGTTTTCCCAGTTTTTAGGGTAAAATTAAGGGGGTCGGCTTATACTTGAGTATATACGGTATTCATATGAATAAAATTTACTGTATTTGCGCTTCATCTTCTAATCCAGTTTCTGTCTTTGGAGATATTGGAACACAGTCATCATAATGAGAACTTTCAACTATTTTTTATAGATAGTGTCTCTGTCCCTCAATTTCTGTAAGTTCTCTTCCTAAGCATTATTAGCTGCTTATTCTTACTTAAGTTTTTACTTTAGATCACAGATTCTGCTGGCCATATTCTCTACTCCAAGGAGGATGCAACTAAGGGAAAATTTGCCTTTACCACTGAAGATTATGACATGTTTGAGGTGTGCTTTGAGAGCAAGGGTAAGTAGTCAGAGTTTTCCTTGCCTTAAATATCTTTCCCACCTCCACTGCCCCCTGCTACACTCAATACCTAGTTTCATTTGTGTTCTTTTTTATTATTCTGATAATGGAGACCTGATACCTTGTCGTTTTTAGAGCACCTTTTAAAATATTTTCTAGGCAGGGTGAAAGATTGAATAGATGGAACACAGAAGATTATAGTATCTGTATGATACTATAAAGGTAGATATATATTTGGAATGTACACCAAGACTGAAGTCTAATGTGATCTGTGGACTTCAGTGATAATGATGTGTCAATGTAGGTTCAGTGTTTTTAAGAAACATACCACTCTGGTGGGAGATGATGACGGGGATGGCTATGCATGTGTGGGGGTAAAGGGGATAAAGGGAAGTCTTTATTCCTTCTTCTCAATTTTGCTGTGAACCTGAAACTGCTCTAACAAATTAAGTCTTGAAAAAAAAGGATTGGCTGTTCACCAGGCAAATGCAGAGAGAAATTACTGGAGGGTCTTTTTACAAGATCTTAGGGCCATTCTGTCAGTTAAGAGGACAGACTGTTCTATGCAAGACTATACAACCTGGACTCTGACCAGCCAGAGGTCTGTGGTTTTGAGGTTTCACTTGGGCTTGAATAATACTAGTGCAATTATGTGTCACTTAACAACAATGGGAATATATTCTGAGAAATGGTCATTGGGCAGTTTTGTTGTTGTGAAAGCATCAAGTGTACTTACACAAACCTGGATGGTATGTTCTACCTACTGTATACCTGGGCTATGTGATAGAGCCTGTGGCTTCAAGACGTCAAAGCTGTACAGCATGGTACTGTACTGAATATTGTAGGTAACTGGAGCACAGTGACATTTGTGTATCTAAACAGAGGAAAGGTACAGTAAAAACACTGTTTTATAATCTTATGAGACAAGTCTGTAGTTGATCAAAACATTGCTATGCAGTGCATGACTGCACTGTGCTGTGACAGAAATACTTGGAAGACTGTTAGAAGAGGGTATGTTGATCGTTTGGATCAGGTGGGGTGGTAAGTTGCTTGGGTTTCACAACTTTTTAAGTGAGGAAGAAAAAGCAAAAATGTGTCTTACATCTTCCCTGGGCAATGTCACAATGCAAAAATGTGTCTTACATCTTCCCTGGGCAATGTCACAATGCAAAAATTTGTCTTACATCTTCCCTGGGCAATGTCACAATCAAAATTACACATTGAATTTGGGAGAACAGACCATGTGGGGTGCCACGTTTTTGTTTGTTTTGTTTTGTTTGGAGATTTGTTGCTTTAATGCTCAGAAGCATCTGTGACTTGTCTTAGTTTGCTCTTAATCTTACCTATGCAGTCAAATTAATCTTTCTAGTCCATCCAAAAGAAGTTCTTTACAGCATGTTTAAGAGATGCCATATATTCATTGTAGTCTCTGAGCCTTTGTCATGCTTTGCCTTTTGCCTAGAATACTTAGGCCAAGGCCAGCCTTTAGCCGCTCCCTCTTTAGTGAGCCTATCCACAACTAACCTCTTCCTAGTCTTCCCTTTGCTTCTATAGTCAGGATTCTAAGCCAGTTATTTTGGCTTAAAATTTTACACTGCTTTGCATTTTCCCCATAATTGTTATGTACATCTGATATAACTGCGTGTATGTGTTAGATCCCCATTGAATTATTTAAAGGCAGATTGTACCCTGTCTTAGGGTACCCTCCATTTTATGTGCTATAACAATAGCACACATTGGGTAATTTATGAACAATGGTTTATAATTCTGCAGGCTGGGAAGTTCAAGGTTGAAGAGCTACATCTGGTGAGGGCTTTATTGCTGTGTCATAGTAACATGGTAGAAAACATCATGTGACAAGAGGGTATGCAAAAGAGAGCAAGAAGAGGCTAGACTCATTTTTGTAACAACTCTCCTCCCCAAGATAACAGCATTCATTAATCCATCCCCGAGGCAAGGGCCTCTTAAGTGTGATCAGGGTCTAATCACCTAATCGCCTCTTAAGGGTCCCACTTTATTCGGGGTGTTTTTTTGTTTGTTTATTTATCTGTTTATTACACAGTGTCTCACTTTGTTGCTGAGGCTAGAGTTCCTCAGTATCAGCCTACCTCACAACAACCTCAAGCTCCTGGGTTTGAGCGATCCTCCTGCCTCAGCCTCCTGAGAATCTGGGACTATAGGCGTCCTCCACAGTGCCCAGCTACTTTTTCTATTTTTTAAAGAGATAGGGTCTCACTCTTGCTTGGGCTAGTCTTGAATTCCAGAGCTCAAGGGTTCTCCCCATCTTGGCTTCCCAGAGTACTAGGATTATAAGCATGAGCTACCATGTCTAACTGTAAATTTTTCAACACATGAACTTTGAGGGGCACATTTAAACAATAGCATATCCTTTAAATATGTCAGTGCAGTTCTAATACCCAGTGAGTTTCAGGGAGTAGTCATGGAATTGACTTCATTTCAGAAAACCTCCAATGTCCTCAGTCCTCGGAGGGTACAGTACCATTCTCTGTGACTTCTGGTCTCAGGAACCATAGTGGTTAAGTGGCACCACATTTTCTAAAACTGATAAATTTTAGGCAGGCAGTTTTAATTTTATGATATAAGTACGTATATTCCAGGGGATTGGAGCTGAACATTTCTCTGGGTTTCTTTGGGTCTTTCCCTTTCTCCTATTTGATAATTTAAGATTAGAAATCTTTTTTGACCAAGCTAGATCAGATTAACTTTTCTATTATGAACATTGCTTTGTTGTCTCTGCTATTCCAAACAATGGTTTTCTTTCTAAAGTGCATGCCTGAGATTTGTACTCTTATTGTAAAGTTTTTTTTTTCCTTGAGTTATTATATGTCTTTTGAGAGATTAGTGGGAATAACCCTACAACATTTCTTCATCTATTAAAATAAGCCATATATTGATTGTGATGTTTGAATTAAAATAGAATAGTAAATAAAACCTATGTTCTTTTTTATACTCAAGTTTGTATTAAGTAAATCCAAACTTAGCATATGCCCAGTAATCCTAATTGAGCATGACCTTCGAAAAATTTGAAATGAAAACCTTTTCAGAGGGGGAAATATGCATTTTCAGCCTAAGTTGTTGCCTGCTATCTATCAATCTGTATACCACTCAATCTCACACTGTTTTGACTTTTATGTCCTAATTTCATAAGCCTGTGTGTTCTCTCTTCTCCTGTTTTATTCCTCTGTAGTACCAGTTGCAGAGTCTTGTGTCCTCCCTGCTGAGATGTGTTTGCCAGTGGCATGTTCTCACTGGCACCCCACACAGAGGCTTTGTCTGGAATGTTGAGATTTTAGCCAGAGCCAGGAATTTGCTGCTGCTGAGTAGGGGGAGGAGTTGTGGCTGTTTCCCTCTATTGAGAGGGCAGAGGGTGGGTGGGTGATTTCCCGGAATTTTAAGCATTCCCACAATGAATCCTTTGATTTCTTTCTCAGGAACAGGGCGGATACCTGACCAACTCGTGATCCTAGATATGAAGCATGGAGTGGAGGCGAAAAATTATGAGGAGGTATGTACTGCTGTAACAGCAGAGGAAGGAATAGCATGTTGTGCTGTGAGATTTCTGTGACCTAGTCAGGACAACAGGCTGTGGTTTTCTCAGCAGTCATGTGACAACCAGCTGTGAAGAGTTTTATTATCAGCCCTGAATAATAATCCTGGCTATGCTGTCTGCCAAATGACCAAACCAACTGTCCACAGAAATGTGATAAAACACTCAAAGGCCAGGCACAGTGGCTCACTCCTGTAATCCTAACACTTTGGGAGGCTGAGATGGGAGGATCATTTGAGCCCAAGAGTTTGACCTTACAGTGAGTTATGATCACACCACTGTACTATAGCCCAGGAGACAAAGTGAGACTCTGTCTCAAAAACAAAAAACAAAAACATAGGTCATTAGTTCTTTTTTTTTTTTTTGAGACAGAGCCTCAAGCTATCGCCCTGGGTAGAGTGCTGTGGGTGATTCTCTTGCCTCAGCCTCCCAAGTAGCTGGGACAACAGGCACCCGCCACAACGCCTGGCTGTTTTTTGGTTGTAGTTGTCATTGTTTGGCAGGCCCTGGCCGGATTTGAACCTGTCAGCTCTGGTGTACGTGGCTGACGCTTTAGCTGCTTGAGCTATAGGCACCACCGGAATAATTTCAAACTTCTAAGGAAGAAGGAAGGATGGATGAAAAAGCTACAAGAGACCAGGGGTAATGACAATGAATAGAAATTTGATGCTGACAGGAAGCATTATAGAGTAATAAAAATTGATATTTGGGTGATAGAGAGGAGGTAGAGGTGTGCATAGAATAAGGAGAAGGGAAACAGACTTTTTCTTCTCTACATGAAAGACTTTAGAGGCAGCACAAAATGGTTTTACAAATGAAGAGCATCTTTGAAAAACCACAAGAACTTTGTGAGACTGGAGAATTGATCTTTACAGAAAGATAGGAGTATTTTTACCCAGCAAAATAGTACCTGAGGGGAAGAAAGAGAGGCTGGGGTACAGGAAATGTAAATGGCTTTTGAAGAATGTAAACTAAATAAATGGAGGAAAATTGTGTTAAGTGATTTAGGAGAATTGTCTAAGAATCATAGGAGAAAAGTTCTCTTTGGTCAGGGCTTTGGAAGGGAAATATCCTAAAATGGAAGAAGATTGAAAGTGACTAATTAATTCATATCAGGAAATAGTACAACAATGGTAGCTCCTTAGGTCTTTCCTCTTTTTCCTTGTTCAGATGTTCAATGGAATGAAACTAGGTAGCGTTATTTAGAGGGATAAGTAGGAGCAAGTGATAGTGTAGTTAATGGGAAACAGTACCCCATGGAGAATTTCAGTTGCCTGTTTTTTCCTCTAGGGTGGTTTAATTAAAAGAAATAAAACAAGAGATCCTCTTTATTTGATGAATTTAAGAGTGAATTAAAATCTTTTTACTTTAGGATTGAGAAGAACCTTAATATTTAAATAAGATAATATGTTAAAGTGCTTCTGTAAGGTATACAACACTTAAGAAAAATGTTGTAGTTCCAAAGTAAAGGAATAGGTAAAATGATTTGCAGTGTGTGCTTACTGTTCCCCAACCATTCTGAACAAGCATTCGTTGAATTTGTACTATGAAATTTTACCTGTTGTAACTTTCCTCTCCAACATGACAACTGTCATTAAGGGTATTTATTAAATCACAGAGCTCCTGATGTCCTCTTAGACATTAGACAGAGCTAATTCCCCTGAAAAACAGGTGACATTATTATTGGTTTACATAAAGAATGTCTTGGCTCGGCGCTTGTGGCTCAAGGGGCTAAGGTGCCAGCCACATACACCTGAACTGGCGGGTTTGAATCCAGCCCGGGCCTACCAAACAACAATGACAGCTGCAACCAAAAAATAGCTGGGCATTGTGGCAGGCACCTGTAATCCCAGCTACTTGAGAGGCAGAGGCAGGAGAATTGCTTGAGCCCAGGAGTTGGAGGTTGCTGTGAGCTGTGATGCCATGGCACTCTACCCAGGGTGACAGCTTGAGGCTCTGTCTCAAAAAAAAAGAATGTCTTGGCCACAACTCTTGTATAACATTTTGGAACCCCTGTACTTCCTGGAATTTCCATCATCCTTGGGCTTTATTGGCATTGGGAAAGGGGCTTTATCTTTTCTGACCTCCTGCTTAACCCAAGAGGGGAATCCCTAGCAAGAGGAAACCACAGTGCTTCCTTTGCCTGCTTCCTGCTTTAGATGTCTGGCACGTCCTAAGCCTTTCTTTACGTACATGGTTACAACATAGCTCTAAGGTTCTGCTTCCTAACTGAGAAACTCTCCCCCACTACTTTCTTTACTAACTCCTACCTCTCCCCCAAACAGCAGACCTCATTGAGGTAGAGAGGGAGTAGTTATGCCATAAGCCAAGGGCCAGCCCTTTTCTCAGTCTGTGGCTATGCTCCCTAGTGCCTTGCTTAAAATAGCTGTTAGTTGTCTCTGGGCTAATGCCTGTGACAAGAACATAGATAATAGAAGTACTTTGTTCCCGGGTTAATTACCAGAGAGCACTGGGCATTTGTAGTTTTTGAGGCATTTAATTTCGAGCCCTTAAGATAATAGAGGGCCTTTATCCAGAGGAAGCCCTTGGCATCGGTATTAAGATTCAGAAAGGTGGCACATTGCTTTAATTTTCTTTGTGGACTTATAATTCTGAAGTCCCATGTGGTCCCATAAATTTCAGTAGTAATTAGTGTCTTAATAGCTGGGCAGAGTACTGCACTGCTTACCTAAATTCTTGTTAGTTAGTGCACATGAAATTGCAAAGTAACACAGTACAAATGTAAGGTGTTGTTATTGGTAAGACAGAATAGTTGCCATATTATACAGAAACATTAAAGTCTTGTAGTTTTAATTCTTTAAAGGAAAAGAATGTTTATGTCTTCAGAAATAAAGTCTTTTAGATTCCCTGTGAGGCATTACACAAACCTCTGACCTGTCTTCCTTTTGTCCATCAGAGAGAGACGTCTTCACAGATTTCATATGCAACCTGAGCCCTTTCTTTTTGGTTTGTGGTGTGTAACTAGCAGTTTGTAAGGACTGATCTGGTAGTTTGGGGGAATGAAAGCAATGACTGCCCCACAAAGAAGGTGCTGTCTGACACTTCTAACTCCTGAGCTGTGCATTTCCCCTCTTGCTGTGGAAATAAGCATTTTCTTTCTGTCTTTCTTTTCTTTTCCTTTTTTTTTTTTTTTTTTTTTTTTTTAGACAGAGTCTAAGTATGTTGCTCTCTCACATCAACCTCCAATTCTTGGGCTTGAGCAATTCTCTTGCCTCAGCCTCCCAAGTAGCTGGGACTACAGGCATCCACCACAATGCGGGGCTATTTTCTTGTTGCAGTTGTCATTGTTGTTTGGCAGGCCCAGGCTGGGTTCAAACTTGCCAGCCTCAGTGTATGTGGCCTACCCACTGAGCCACGGGCGCCGCCCAACATGAGCATTTCAATATGAGTAAAATCTTGTTTTGCCTAGGGATTTTTTTAGTCTGTCATTTGCTACCAACAGATGAATGAAAAACACAATTGCCCTGGTCAGAGCAATAGCTGAAGACTTCTCAAAGGTTCTATTTCTGTGAAGGAAGGACTCTGGTTCTAGATCCAAAATACCTTTCTTGCCATCAGTTAGATGAAATAGTTGTTCAATATATTTTAGCTCCCTTCTCATACCACGACACAGTAAATAGGATCTGCCTACATTTTGTTTAGCCCTAAGATTGGACTTACTTTAGCACCCTGTTAAGCTTTTAAACTTCAGTGACTAAACCTGTGATTCATATATCCCCACCCCCAGGTGCAAGAAGATTCGTCCTTGGATGTAGGTCTGTCATCTTTATTTCAATTGTGTTAAACTAGATGGTCTTCACGTTGCTGTGTTTCCGGAGTTTGTGGAGGGCTGTGGGGGCAGCAAAGCTTCTCTCTTGGGTCTCAGTGCTCCACCAAGAAAAAGAATCTAGAGATTTTTGAGAGGCTGGATTAAAACCTCTGTTTAAGAAGCAGGTTTTCACAGCATTAACAGCTTTTCTTCATATAGTTATGTATAATTCTGAGACTTTTTAGATTGAAATCATCATTAGAATGGAAGATTTGGATATGGTTTAAGAAAAGTTTAATCTACTGATATTTTGGAGGTGTTACAGATATACAAAGAAAGACTTTATAACTTTAGCTTTTCCAAGTAGTAGCTACCAGGAGAGATGAGAATGATGGGTGTTGTGGGAGAAAGGGCTTTCTCCTGGTGGTGGGCTTCTTGAAGATAAACGCTGAGGGAAGACACATGCCGAGTGCTGTTAGCATATAGGCAGCATTGCTTCAGGGGACAAGCTTTACTCACTGTGTGAAAGTTGACTCAGTTGAAAAAGGCAGAGAATGGACATAACAGGTCAGTTACAAGTGTTTATTATATACCAGATATTTAATTTTCTTTTGTTCAGGGTCAAACTAGTGTGAGGGAAAATGATAAAATTAAAACAGTTTGTGAATATGGCAGTGTATGACTGGGTGTTTGTTGTGTGACACAGTCTAAGTGCTGTAGTGCGTAAGGGATGAGGGAGTCTGTGGATGGGGGTGGGTTGAAGGAGGCTTTGTGGTTAAAGGTTGAAAGATAGGAAGAATATAGGCACAGTGAGTGTGTATGCTTTTGGAAGTTGAGGATTCTGATCTTGCATTTTACAGCAGAGCTTTGCAGGTATGATGCTGAATAAATGCTTTAATGACCCTGGATAGGGAGTTAAAAGACCATAGTGTGGCTGATCTTGGTCTGCCACCCAAAAAGGCTGAGTTGCTTTCTGGCATCTTCAGTTTTCCTCATTTGAAAAATGGGGGAGTCATTGTAAAATGAAGTCCCTTGTGGCGCTAACACCCTTTAATTATTCAACACCTAAGTGCAGCCTACCAGGGGAGTGCCACCCCCTAGTGGAGAATTTATGGTACACATTGCTGTAGACAGTGCTTTTTATCAAGCCGTTGCCAAACATACCTCATGCTTCCAGCCATAAAGGAGAGAAGTAAACTAGAAGAATACTGGTCTGCCTTCGTTGAAGCATGTGTAAATTGGCATTCTAAGGTTACTCTGAGTATTAAGTAAAGTATTTGGAAGAGCAGAACAATAGTTGGTGGGGATTTTGATATTGAAGCTTTTCATTTTTAGCTTTTTTTATACTGATGATTATATGAAGTCTTGATGATAGTCATTGAATACTTAGTCCAACCAAGTAAAGAGGATCTTCTTGAGAGTACTTAACATAATTTGTTTTAAAATTTGATTCTATTGCCTGCAAAAATAATAGTATTGGTAAACCTAGGATCTTTATTAGTCCAACAAACTGGACAACTTATCCAGATCCTAATGGCCTAGCTTGTTTATTTCACCTTTTAGCCAGGAAAATCTTAATGTAATCATCTGGTTTTCTTCATCAAGTTTCTAGTGCTTACAACTGAGCATGGTGGCTCACACGTGTAATCCTAGCACTTTGGGAGGCCAAGGCGAGTAGATCGCTTGAGCTCATGAGTTCAGAGACCAGCCTGAGCAAGAGTGAGACCCTGTCTCTACTAAAAATGAAAAACTGAGCAAGAGGATCCCTTCAGCCCAAGAGTTTGCTGTGAGCTGTGACACCATGGCACTCTACCAAGGGCAACAAAGTGAGACTCCTGTCTCAAAAAGAAAAAAAGAAAAAAAAAATTTTTTTTTTTTTTTTGCAGTTTTTGGCCAGGGCCGGGTTTAAACCCACCACCTCCGGTATATGGGGCTGGCACCTTACTCCTTTGAGCCACAGGTGCCTCCTAAAAAAAAAAATTTCTAATACTTACAAAATAAAGTAAAATGCAGATAGACTTGGACTCCAGTCCCAGCTCCACTGAGCTATGAGACTTCATGTAAATTATTTAACATCTCTAACCCTATAGTTTCCTCATCTGAAAAATTAAGGATAACAGGGCGGCCCCTGTGGCTCAGTGAGTAGGGCGCCGGCCCCATATACCAAGGGTGGCAGGTTCAAACCCAGCCCCAGCCAAACTGCAACAAAAAAATAGCCGGGCATTGTGGTGGGTGCCTGTAGTCACAGCTGCTTGGGAGGCTGAGGCAAGAGAATTACATAAGCCCAAGAGCTGGAGGTTGCTGTGAGTCCTGTGACGTCATGACACTCTACCAAGGGTGGTAAAGTGAGACTCTGTCTCTACAAAAAAAAAAAAAAATTAAGGATAATAATATTCATTGTATTGAGTTATATGAATTAAATGAGTTTATAAAAATAAAGTATATACTACATTCTGAGCATATATGAATAGGTCTAATTCATTCATTATGGTACCTTTTTCATCCCTTTCCCTAATTTAGCTTCAGCCTAACTTCAGCTTAAACCTTTTATTTGCTATTGTCTACCACCCCGCCCCAAGCACTGGTGCTGGCACTATGTGTATACACACATGCATACCCTTTGGTTTAGCTTCTAGCACATCAAACTACTTATGTCTGTCTCCTAAAGATGGTGTGCATTTTTCTCTCTGTGTTGTGGTTTATAGGTTCCCCTCAGCCTTGAAAGTCTTCTCTCATCTCTTTTAGAGTCCTATGCAACTTGTGAGACCCAGCTTGCCCACTTCCTATTAAACTGTCCTTTATCCTCCCAACTAGAATTAATCTCTCACTACTTTCTTTCCACTCTGCTTTTAATGTTTATCTCTATTATAGAAGTTAATACATGATGTCTTATATTATTATAACTCTGTGTGAGACTTTCTCCTAGACGATGAGCTTAAGATTGTAACTTATTTTGGTGCCTTGCCTAAATAAGAACTCAAAAAGGCATTGTTGTTTTTAAAAAGTCTATTACTAATTCTATATTGTTGCAATGAAAAGTTTTCTACCACTGACTTCTTAGCTGGATTTGGGCTTATGTGCTTCTTTCTCCTCCCTCCCCATATATTAATTACTATTCTTTTAGGTCTTCTTGAATGACTTTGTCAGTTTTTGATATTTTTGGAATTATTAATTCCTTAATTTCCCCTCTACCTTTTTTCTGTATAGAATTACTTTTAAATATTTTCTTTTCTTTCTTTTTTGTTTTAATTTCTCATAGTTCTGGAGGCTGAGAAGTCTAAGATCTGTGTGCCAGTGTAGTCAGGTTCTGGTGAGAACTCTTTTCTGGGTTGCAATCTGCCATCTTTTGTGTTCTTGTGTGGTGGAATGCAGAATTACTTTCTTAATAACATTTATAATAATTGCCGAGTTGCTCAGTTTGTTTGAGCAGCTTTCAGTTCCTTGATTTCTTCCAGGGATTGATTTCTGGGTTTACATTAAACATAGAAATGTATCTGATTATTGTTATTTTTACCACTGAGAATACATGGTGTGTTTGGTGGTTGAAATGGCAAGTTACTTTTCAATATTGTTTTAGTCCCTTGGGGTTTAAGTTTTCTAGACTTTTTTGTTTTTTTTTTTAGACCAAGCTTCAAGCTGTTGCCCTGGGTAGAGTGCTGTGACATCACAGCTAACAGCAACCTCTACCTCCTGGGCTCAAGCTATTCTCCTATCTCTGCCTCCCGAGCAGCTGGGAGTACAGGCGCTGCCACAACACCCGGGTACTTTTTTTTAATTTTTTTAATTTTTTTTTTTTTTTGGTTGCAGCCGTCATTGTTTGGTGGGCTCAGGCTGGATTCCAACCTGTCAGCTCAGATGTATGTGGCTGGCGCCTTAGCCACTTGAGCCACAGGCGCCAAGCCAAGTTTTCTAGATTTTAAATTACTATCAAAAGTAAAGGCAGTTATTGATCAAAGATGGGTTGTTGTTTTTTTTTTTTTTTTTTAAGAGAATGAGACCTTTGTCTGGGTGTGCTGGCTCATGCCTGTAATCCTAGCATTCTGGGAGGCCTAGGTGCATGGATTGCCTGAGCTCAGGAGTTCAAGACCAGCCTGAGCAAGACCAGCCTCATCTCTACTAAAAATAGAAACATTAGCCAGGCATTATGGAAGGAGAATCGCTTGAACCTGAGAGTTTAAGGTTGCAGTGAGCCATGGACCCAGGGCACAAAGTGAGACTTAGTCTCTAAAATAGAAAGACAGAGAGGAAGGAAATGAAAATAATTTCCTGAATGAAAGATGGGATTAAAAATCTCAGTTGAGATTTCGTTGAGGAAATAAAAACAACTTAGAAACTAGAAATTGCATTGTTTGGTTCTGAATAGAGGTGTAGAGTCCAGCTGGAGTAGAACCTGTATTAGAAGAGGGGCTAGGAGATTGAATGATTGAGTACACAATGTGTTTACTAGCAGTGCAGAATGCTATGCAGCAGGTAGGAAGAATGAGGTGAATCTGCAGGCATTGACTTTTGGGTAAGGTCTTATTAAATGAGACAAAGCAAGCCATAGAACAATGTATACAGTATGACCCCATTTATAAATATATTTTAAGTTACTTTTTTTGGTGTACACTTACATACAGAAACATAAATAGTGTATATCTTCTAACAAGGTCTGGAAAGATACACATCAAGTTTATCACCATAGTCACCTCTGAAAAGGAATGAGGGGATGGGCAAATTGAAGACTTATGAAGGTGGAATTTGACCTTTATTCTGTTTCTGAAAAAACTTTTAGCAATTTATATGATGCATATACAACTAAAAAATAAATACTGGGAAGGGATTAGGAACAGATTTTTTGGCTATAATCTACAAAGTCCATCCTCAGTACCAGGTTTAATTTTGTTTTCCTTTTTTGTGTTTCAGACCCCGGGGATGTTGTCTTTTAACAAAAGAAGGGAAGAGGGGCTAGAAGGAGTCTTTAAAGTAATTTTTAAAATATTTTCAGCTGGCAGAAGCACAGCCGTAGTTTCACTTCCAGTTTCTTTTGCAAGTTTCTATTTAGGGAGCTTTAAATAATTTATCTCTTAAGAAGTATTATGCCATTTCCCTTATACTATCTGATCCAGGAAGCTTTGGAGGAGGAAGTATAGAGTAGAAAGGAAGATGTTAAACTAAGATTCAGTTTATTTTACATTTCTTGCAGTTTTTCTTGGGAAATTTTTTTACTCTGCCGCTTTATATGAAGTTAATCAACAGATACATGCTCTGGGCTGATGGCAAAACCTGGCATTTGGGCACTCAGCTTGGAAAGTTAGCTTAGTGCCTTAACCAACCATTGATTATACTCCATACCTAGCAACTGTTCTGCAGCTGCCAGGCCCACCATCAACTTAAAACAATATTTTACAAATGTAAGAAAAAGCACATCCAGTGAAAGAAAATTTAGGTGCATCAACACAAATCTGTCACCACATTTTTATATACCTTAAATATAAACTGAATTTTCACATCCCTATCTTAACAAAAGTTTGTTTTATTCTAAATAACTTTTGGCTTATTCTTCCACATGCTGGAAAGAATATAGAATAAGCAAAGAAAACATAAAAATCATCCTTAAACTCCTCCCTTTCATCTCCTGTTAACTGATCTCTGTTAATATTTAACAGAGAGAAAGAAGAAGGATGGTGAATTGAACAACAGAGAAGAAAAAGTGGGAAATTCTATAGAGATTATATGATAAATAGGGAGTAAAGAAGCAAATGTAGAAAAAGAATTATTGAAGAATTCCTTATGTGGAAAATTAAGACCAGGTGGTATATAAGAGTTTTAAAATCGGGAAAGTTTTGGTGTTTTATCCCATTTTAAAGCAAATTGTTGTCTAACGTTGATAAGAAAAAAACAGAATAATGAAATCCTTGCATGCATGATATATGTCTCTGATTATTACTTTTAGTGGTCTAGGATGAGAAGGAAAGGCAGTTAATTTCTTTCTCACACCCGTTATTCCTCAGGCATATAGGGAAGACCTTGAAGATTTCTTTTGATAATTCACTGTATCTTTCTTTAAAAACAAACACATAAACTAAAAACTTAAGTGGAATTTTTTGAGCAGATTCAGCTCTGAGCTCTGATATAAACTTTAAAGTTGTGGTGAGTACAGCGCTGCTCCCATCACTTCCCCCCATCTTGCACCCACCTTTCCTCCCTTCCTTTTTAAAAATTAAAAATGAATGGTTTGGCACCTGTGGCTCAAGTGGCTAAGGCACCAGCCACGTACACCAGAGCTGGCAGGTTCGAATCCATCCCAGGCCTGCCAAACAACGACAGCTATACCACCAAAAAATAGCTGGGCATTGTGGCGGGTGCCTGTACTCCCAGCTACTTGGGAAGCTGAGGCAAGAGAATCACTTAGCCCAGGAGTTGGAGGTTGCTGTGAGCTGTGATGCCACAGGCACTCTACCCAGGGTGACACTTGAGGCTCTGTCTAAAAAAAAAAAAAAAAAAATTAAAAAATAAAACTAGGACCACAGTAAAACCAGTGAAAGGCATATATAAGCTATAGTCAACATTCAGTGACAATACCCCCCCCCCCAAATTTTTTTTAGTAAAACCAGTGAAAGGCATATAAGCTATAGTCAACATTCAGTGACAATACCCCCCCCCAAATTTTTTTTAATGAAAAGATAAAATAAATAAAATAAAAAGTTCTTGTGAGATTTATGTAGGCAAACCAGAATTCTCTAATTGTATAATTTTGAATTATGCCATAAGGGTATAATTATACATACTCTTATTCCTGTGTACTATTGGGAATTCAGTGGTTTTCCTTCTAAAATCAAGTTTGGCATAATGTGACTATTATACTTATATTATTAATAATATGGTTTATTTCTTAAGAAGAGCAAGGTAAAGTGCTTTATATTTTTTATTTATTTTATTGAGACAGAGTCTGAAGCTGACCCCCTGGGTAGAGCGTGTTGGCATCATAACTCACAACAACCTCCAACTCCTGGGCTCAAGTGATCCTCTTGTTTTAGTTTTTCTATTTTTAGTAGAGACAGGAGTCTCACTTTTTGCTCAGGCTGGTCTCAAATTCATGAGCTCAAGCAATCCACCTGCCTCAGCCTCCCAGAGTGCTAGGGTTACAGGCGTGAGCCATCGTGCCCAGCCAGTAAAGTGCTTTATTAAAGTAAAAAATATTGGGAAAGTAGTATATCTTACTTTACAGCCTATTGTATTATGGTATTTCTAAAGAGATTTTAATCAAAATTTAAGTATTAAAAAAAGGTCTGAGACAGAAAGATATAAACACTCGTAATTTGTAGGGAAAGGAAGCAGCCCAGATTTTAAAATACATTAGATTGGAGAAAATATAAATCTAGTAAAACTTTTTCTAAAAAAATTCCTATTGCTTGTGTTCTTGACCAGAGCAGTTTTTTTCAGGGAGTAGATTCTTAATTTCTTTCTTTTCCAGATTGCAAAAGTTGAGAAACTCAAACCATTAGAGGTGGAGCTACGTCGCCTAGAAGACCTTTCAGAATCTATCGTTAATGATTTTGCCTACATGAAGAAGAGAGAGGAGGAGATGCGTGATACTAATGGTGAGAAAAGGGCAGTTCTTCTTTCTCAACAAGTGACTCACAAGGAAGACAGATCCCCAAAGTTTAAATTCTGGTTGTGCATTTTCCTCAGTTTTGCCAAAGATGGAGGGGTTGGTGTGGGAGGAAAATTTCTTGCTTCTCTATTTGTTGCTACTAAAGGTAAATAAACCTTACTAGATTTTCAAGAGAATAGAAATGTCTTCTATGATACACAGCTGACCATATTCTTGTATTTGCAGCTTATAAGAATATCCAGTTTGTAGCAGTGATCTTTGTTAACATTTACATGTAGAATTACGAACTTTTAAAGAAATATCTGAAATCTTACCGTTTGACCTACAGAGTGACATTGATTAATGGCCTCCTATCTCCCACTCACATAATATTGCCAGCTGCGGAGGCTTACTTCCTTACATTTATAATACTTCTGTTACTTTTGTTTTTTAGAGTCAACAAACACTCGAGTTCTGTACTTCAGCATCTTTTCGATGTTCTGCCTCATTGGACTAGCCACCTGGCAGGTCTTCTACCTGCGGCGCTTCTTCAAGGCCAAAAAGTTGATTGAGTAATGAATGAGGTGCAGTCTCCTCCCACCTGTATCTCAGCCAGCATAACATCACTGGAATATGCCTGGCTTTAAGGCATCCTACCAATGGCACCATCAAGGCACATTGGAGCTTTCTTGCCAGAACTGATCTCTTTTGTTGTGGGAGGACATGGGGTACCACCTATACCCAACAAGTCATTGAGGGACTTCTTTTTAACTTGGTAGGATTCGGACTGGTTTTATAACAATAGGACTATTATTATTAGAGTTACCTATGAGAAAAAATAGGGGTTACCTAGATAATGCCAAAGTCAGCATTTGTACTGGGTTTCCTCATGTGATCTGTTAGAACCATGTTTTCTTTCCTTTTCCCACTTGCTCATCAGCTTGGGTTTCCACTCTAGTCCTTTTACTAAAATTTGTGTGACCATGTTGAACTTGTTCATTCTGAGTGTCCTCTTTGGTTTTCTTAGGAAAACACCCTTAACTTTCTCTTGGCCCTTAGCTGAAATGTTTACATAGCTTCTTTTCATAATTTTATGTCTCTTAAAAAGGTGATGGATGTGACACCTCATAAAAGTGAACTTTAAATTGTAGATAAATCTTAAAAATTCATTTTAGACAATTAAAATATTTGTGCTCAACTTCTTGAACTTTTTTTTCTCGTGTATGTATATTTAGTTCTGTGCAATTTTATCACATGTATAAAGTCATGTGACTACTATCTAAGAGACAACAGTTACATCACACAGATCTCTCATGTTGCCATTATACAGCCATAGCCACCTCCCTTCCTTACCACCTCGCCCCAGCCTTTGGATACCACTGATCTGTTCTCTTTGTAACTTTGGTGTTTTTTGTTTGTTTGTTTGTTTGTTTGTTAGGGATTTTTTCTGGAGGTAGGGTCTCTGTTGCCCAGGCTAGCATACAGTGACATCATCATAGCTCATGGCAACTTCAAACTCCTGGGCTCGAGTGATCCTCCAATCTTCCTGCTTTAGCCTCCCAATTAGCTGAGACCATAGGCATGCAACATCATACCTGGCTAATTTAGGGAAGGTTTAGGGTTATTTGTTTTTTTGGTAGAGATGGGGTTTTGCTGTGTTGTTCAGGCTGATCTTGAGCTCCTGGCCTCAAGCAATCCTCCTGCATCAGCCTCCCAAAATGCTAGGATTACAGATGTGAGCTACTAAGCCCAGCCTAATTTTATTATTTCAAGAGTGTTATATAAAGGAATTGTATAGAATGTAACCTTTTGAGACCAATTTTTTCATGCAGCATAGTTCCCTCAAAATTCATCCAAGTTGTTGCACGTATCAACAGTTGGTTCCTTTTGATTTACTGATTACATAGTATGGATGTACTACAGTTTGCTTAACCATTTACCCACTGATGGACATTGGTTTGTTTTCAGTGTTTGGCCCTTTCTAATTAAGCTGCTGTGATTATTCACATACAGATTTTTATGTGAACATAGATTTTCATTTCTCTGGGATAAATGCCCAAAAGGGCAGTGGCTGGGTTGTGTTGTAAGCATGTTTATTTTTGTAAGACAGTGCTCTACTCTTTCCTGAGTGGCTGTACCATTTTACTTTTCTACCAGCAATGTATGGCTAATCCAATTTTCTCACATTCTCACCAGCATTTGGTATTATTACTTTTTTTTAATTTTAACCATTGGATAGGCATGTGTAATGATAGCTTGTGTGGTTTACTTTTGCATTTTCCAATAGCTAATGATGGTGACTATCTTTTCATGTGTTCATTTGGCATCTAGATATCCTCTTCAGTGAAATGCCTGTTTCACGTCTTTTGCTTATTTCCTAATTATATCATTGGTTCTTTTTACTAATGGGTTATAAGAGTTTCTTATTTAGACTTCAGTCAGATGTGTGGTTGTTTGAATTTTTAACATAACTTCTACCAAGAAAAACAAGTAAAATTTGCCAACTCTTTTTGCATGGCCATTCACTTACTGACTCAATTTCTTATGTGTTCCATCTAGAGAATTAAGATGTATGAGGTATAAAATGGACATCTGGAGGGTCATAAAGAGAGTAAGTAGTTGAAAGAAAATACATGTTGAATATAAGTAAGAGAAGATACACAGATACAAATAACCATGCTTATAAAGGTAGGAAAAATGATGTCACTTGAAATCTTTCCCACATTTCCTAGTAAAGTAGGTAAGAGTTACAATCTCTTTTAAACCATGCTATTTACAAGGCTTGTCTAATCACAGTGGCAAGAATTAACATGTAGCTTGCAGTGAAGTAGAATATTGGAATTATCATAGAGAATACTGTAGTGTTGACATGAATAAAGTACAAAGGTGAAAGAAGGAGTAAGTTATATTGTTAAAATCTCAGGTTATTCTGGTAATGTTCCAGCTACTGTGAACACAAAAGCCTTTTTGTTTTTCTTTTGACTCCCTGAATATTCATTCCTCTTGTGTAGTGTATTAAAGTAGTTCTGCCTTTAACTTGTGCAACATTGCCACCTGCTGCTGAGAATTGATAGATACTGCTTCTGAGAACCCAGCAGTAGAATCCTTACCAAAGGGGACAGCAGATGTTGAGAAAGTCTATTTATAGTATTTTATATACTAAATGACAGAGGATGCATCTAAGTAGGGAAAAGAATAAAATTTGTGGGTTGACATCTACGCTTAGACTTTTATATATGGAATTGTACTCTGTATTAATAGCCTAACAAGATACTCTTTCCTGTTTCTGACCGGTGCCTTTCCCCTTTTTAGGAGCAGTGAAAGCTACTCTGTTAGGTTGGTCTTCTGATCTGACAAAAATGTCCAGAAGATAGAAGAAGGGAATATTTTCTTTTGTTGATGTTTTTGTTCCCAAGTATGAATCTGTGCTTTGTGGAACTAAAATTGTTTCATGTCCCTTATACTTATGCCAAAACTACCAACTTGGACATTTTTGTGCTTTTGGTTTAAAAGTTAATTGATATTATACCTTGATTTTGTGTATAAAGTAAAAGTATTTGCCTTTGACTAAAGGCTGATACAAAAGTAAATCAGCTTTAAAAATAGAAATGTTATCTACTTTCCTTCATTGTTGAGGCACATTATTCAAAATGGTATGTATAACATAAATGAGGATGCAGTCAAAGTAAACTTTGTTTTACCATTGTCATGCACCCCTGTCATAAAGCCATTTTTCTGCTTAATGGAAAGAGGCATGTGGGATTTATACAAATTCACTTGTAAATGTTGGATTGAGAATTTTTGTGTAAATTTTCTCAAATAAAGACTAGCAGAAACCATTTTAGGTGTATTATTCTGTTACTCTTGAGTATCTATACGTCTGGATTGGGAATAATTTTTCCATATTCCTTAGTTTTTGTTGTTGTTGTCTTGTTTTTTGACAAGTCTGCTCTGTCATCCAGGCTGGAGTGTAGTGGCATAATCATAGCTCATTGCAACCTCAGACTCCTGGGCTCAAGGGATCCTCCTGCCTCAGCCTCCCAAATAGCTAGGATTACAAGTACACCCCCCCCCCCCCTCATGCCCAGCTACTTTAAAATTTTATTTATTTATTTATTTTATTAGAGATAGGGTCTTGCTTTGTTGGCCAGGCTTCCCTCAAACTCCTGACCTCAAATGATCTTCCCACCTCAGCCTCCTTAAGTGCTGGGATTACAGGCATGAGCCACCACGCCCATATTCCTTAGTTTTCAAGTATGGCAAATGATACCTGTTGAATAAGAGGAGGAAATATTATTGTCCTTAATTTACTTCAAATAGATGATGTTTATGTGAACTAGCACAAGTTTATTATATTTTACATAAATTAATATATGCAATGAATAATCCCTAATTATATATCCTCAAAACAAATAGGGTTCTGTAAGCCATTTCATTCTCTGTTTTCTTCTCCCTTTTGGAAACTGGTGCTGAAATTATTCCTACAGAGAGTCTTTTCCCTTGCCCTCCATTCGTGAAATACTCCTCCCAATTTAGAATCCTTTGGGACTTCGTATTTTGGCACATCGTGTTTGTACACCACTCACCACCCACCTCCCCAGAGAAAAAGTACATTTTCTCCTTTTACTTACAGTTGAACATTTTTTCTTTTCTTTTTCTTTCTTTCTTTTTTTTTGAGGCAGAGCCTCAAGCTGTCACCCTGGGTAGAGGGCCCTGGTGTCAGCTCACAGCAACTTCAAACTCTTGGGCTTATGTGATTCTCTTGTCTCAGCCTCCTGAGTAGCTGGGACTACAGGTGTCTGCCACATCACCCAGCTATGTTTTGGTTGTAGTTGTCATTGTTGTTTGCCAGGCCTGAGCTAGATTCAAACCCGTAAGCTCTGGTGTATGTGGTTGGCGCCCTAGCCTCTGAGCTACAGGCACCAAGCCAGTTCAACATTTTTCACAAAGCTTTTTTCCAAGAGCCACCATGAAGTTCTTTGCACAATTGCTGGCTGGCCTCTTATTTATCCACAATCTCCATTCTCAAAAATCATAAAATTTATTAGTGAATTTATAGTCTATAAAGTAGTGGTTCTCATTATTGGGGTATAAATATTTTAGCATCAAAAGAGTTTTGTTTCTCACTGATGTTTTAGAGAGCATAAATAATGAATTCAGCAAGACTTTAAATGAATTTAGTACTCTCAATAGTATCATCATAGACTTGTTAGGTAGTAAAACATGTTTTTTGTAAATTATGTATTCAGTCTCCTGCAGTGGTATCCAATATAATGTGAGCTGTGTGTATAATTTTAAATTTTCTATTAACATATTAAGAAAGTAAAAAAAAAAATTGATTTTAAAACCTATATAATCGAATATAAGCCAAGTTTTTTCGGCATAAAATTTGTGCCGAGTTCGGGTTTTTCGGCACAAATTTTGTGCCGAAAAAACTCGGCTTATTCTCGAGTATATACGGCAATATATTTAACTTAATATACTAAAAAATATTTTAACATCAATATAAATGATTAATGATGTTTTTACATTCTATTTTTTATATACCATCTTTAAAATGCAGTGTGTATTTTATAGCTATAGTATATTCTCATTGAGTCACAATTTAAATGTTCAGTAGTGCTGTAATCCTAGCACTTTGGGAGGCCAAGGTAGGTGGATCACTTGAGCTCTGGAGTTCAAGACCAGACTAAGCAAGAGACCTCATTTCTATTAAAAATAGAAAAATTAGCCAGGTGTTGTACCAGGTCCCTATAGTCTCAATTACACGGGAGGCTGGGGCAGGAGGTTTGCTTGAACCTAGGAGTTAAAGTTTGCTGTGAGCTAGGCTGCCTCCATGGCACCGTAGCCTCAGGCATGGGGCAACAGAGTAAGACACTATCTCAAAAAAAGAACAAACAAAACAAAAACAAAAAAATATATTCAATAGCTACATGTAGCTAGTAGCTACTTTGTTAACAGACAGTGAAGATACAGGTTCTTTCATCTTACAGTAACTCTGTGGCCCTGGGAATATGCCATTCACAAATTGAGAACTGCTATATAGTATTCTAATTATCTACTTGTTAAAATATGGAGATGGTTTGTTTTTGACCAAAAGCCCTTTAAAACCAGTTATGCCTTTATTTCACTTTATTTATTTATTTACTTATTTGAGACAGAGTCTCAAACTGTTGCCCTGGGTAGAGTGCCGTGGCGTCACAGCCCACAGCAACCTCAAACTCTTGGGCTTAAACAATTCTGTTGCCTCAGCCTCCCAGTAGCTGGGACTATAGGTGCTCAACACAATGCCCGGCTATTTTTTGTCGTCGTTGTTGCAGTTGTTCTAGCAGGCCCAAGCCAGGTTCTAACCTGCCAACCTCGGTGTATGTGGCCGACACCCTACCCACTGAGCTACGAGCACCTTCAATTATGCCTTTAGAATAAAATTGAATCTGGACTTATGAATATTTAAAGGCCAGAATCATTTTCTATAATATCCAAAATAATGAAAAATTTAACATGAGTGTTTTTGTTCTGTAACAGGACAATTATCTATTAAGCTTATTATCTATGCATTATAACTAGAACAGTTCAGTTTCAGATTAAGTTACAGAAAACTAGTTCCTCGTTGCAAAAATGCCAGAAAAATGAATTTTTAAGCTTTGGCTGAAATCTATCTGTTTAGCTTCTCTGAATAAAAGTTTACATTCTGCCCTCAATGAATCCCCAACAATTAAAAAAAAAAGTTTACATTCTGATATTAAGTAATTTTTCTTTCCACTTAATTAAAAATTCTTGAGTATTCTGTTTAACAGAATTAACAGTTAAGAGAGTTAACATTTAAGTTAAACTAAATTCTGGAGTATATCTAGGTTAATAAGAGGCAATACCTATCTTCACAGTGCCATTTATTTATTTACTTATTTACAGAGTCTCACTTTGTTGCCCTCGGTAGAGTGCTGTGGCATCAAATCTCACAGCAACCTCAAACTCTTGGGCTTAAGTAATCCTTTTGCCTCAGCCTACCAAGTAGCTAGGACTACAGGCACCCACCACAGCGCCCAGCTAGTTTTTTTAGAGATGGGATCTCACTCTCACTTAGGCTGGTCTCCAACTCCTGAGCTCAGATGATCTGCCCGCTTCAGCTTCCCCGAGTGCTAGGATTACAGTTGTAAGCCACCATGCCAATCTTTAACAGTGTCTCTTTTTTTTTTTTTTTTTTTTTTGTGTCAAGCTGTGGCCCTAGGTAGAGTGCCATGGCACCAAGCAATCTACTTGCCTGGGCCTCCCAGAGTGCTAGGATTATAGGCATGAGCCACTGTGCCCGGCCTAGTGCCTTCTAATTAATAAGAGGAAGCAGATGGAATGGTCTCTATCTGGAATGATTTCTTTGTTTAGCTGGATTTAACATTTGGGACATTCCTCCAGGAAGCATTCACTCATCAAGCATGTTTGACTTGGAAAGATTGGTCCCTCCTAAAAATGCTGTACTAAAATCTTACAATTTAGCCCTTATACAAATTATAGTAGTTGCCTGGTTATTTTCTCTTTTATGGATTATAAGCTTCATAAGAATAAAAACCATGTTTACTTTTTTCCTGTTGATAACATGTTGATATTCATTGTTTGCTCAATGAATTAATTAAAAATTCAGGAATATTGTACAGCCTAAAACTTTGGAATTAGGCTGGGTGCTCACATAGCTCAGTCGTGATGGCGCAAGCCACATGCTCCGGGGCTGGTGCGTTTGAACCCAGCCAGGGCCTGCTAAACAACAAAAAAATAGCGGGGCGTTGTGCCAGGCGCCTGTAGTCCCAGCTAGTAGGGAGGCTGAGGCAAGAGAATCACTTGAGCCCAAGAGTTGGAGCTATGACACCACGGCACTCCACCAATGGTGACAAAGTGAGACTCTGTCTCAATACAAAAAAAATAAAAATAAACCCTTGGAATTAAACCAAGAAAATAAAATTTAACAAGGATTATCAGGAAGCTTTACATTTAAGTTAATAAATGGTGTGTGTGTGTGTGTGTGTGTGTGTGTGTGTGTGTGTGTGTGTGTGATAACTTGATATTCATTCAACAAATAATTTTTTTTGGCCGGGGCTGGGTTTGAACCTGCCACCTCTGGCATATGGGGCCAGCACCCTACTCCTTTGAGCCACAGGTGCTGCCCCAACAAATGATTTTTAAGCCTCAACTATCATGCCAAACACATTGCTAGGCATTGATATATAACAGTGAACAAGAAAACAAAATTCAGGTTCTCAGGAGGATTATATTCTAATGAATGGAGAGAGTCAATAAAACAAACCTTAAAAAGACCAGTATTTTATAGAAAAGCACTCTGAAGAAAATAAGGACTGATGTGATAGGATGGAAGGGCTGTGTTACTTTAGATTGGATTGGATTGGATGTGGAAAAGAGGGATTTTGTTAAGTACATTACAGCTTGAGTATCCTTTATCCAAAATGACTGGGATCCAGTGTTTGAGAGCTAGGGTTTTTAAAATTTTGGAATATTTGCAAATATATAAAGTGATATCTTGGGGGTGGGACTCAAGTCTACACATGAAATCCACCTATGTTTCTTACACATCTTATATACACAGCCCAAAGGTGATTTATATAGTATTTTTAATAATTTTGTGCATGTTGTATATACATTAAACCACCAGACAGCAAAGGTGCCACTATCTCAGCCACCCATGTAGGCAATCTGTGGTTGTTTGGCATCTCCATCGTTCCTGAGTATGAATTTATATGCTACCAATAAGCAGTCATTTTCTTATGCTTATTCACACATAAGTACATAACAGTAAAAGAAATGACATACATTAATACAGCAAGAAAATAATGTGTTCGGAGTAACTACATACAGTAACCTCACCTGAATATTCGTACCAGCTGTTAAACAAAGCAACAGCAAATGACAATGGGTTTTCAGTCTCCACCTATGATGCTGTTTTGATTAAAAGGTTACTGAACACTGTATTTCATTTTTTTAGGTGACAAGAAACATCAGAAGCAGTTGAGGAACTAGGAAGTGGGTCTTCTAGAGATGAGGTATTCTGCTGGATGGCTTTTTAAAGTGTTTCCTCCAGAGTCATCCTTCCCTTAACAACGGTTTTTGTCCTAGGTTTTGCTTTGATTTTGTAAATTGCCATGATTTCTTGTTCTATTTGAATGCACACTGCTTTAGTCTTTCAGTAAGCCCATCACAGATTGTCACCATGTCTTCTATAGGCACCTTTTCTGAAGTGTTAACATCATCATACTGTCATGATCTCTTTCATGCAGAACCATTTTAACCATCCATCAATAAATGAACATTATTGATATTAACACTTCTTTGATACTTCTTCCAGCTTACTGATGGACTCTGAAGGTACATATTTTGCATATGTAAGTAGGTCAGACATTATTTTTTTCTCACTTGACCTTAAAAATCACCATCTTGTTCATAGTTGTAGGGCAGGCCATAGTTGCACAACTGTGTCTTTAGTCAGTGTGTTCCAAGAATTGGCAACAGCGCACACCGCATCCTTCATGCTAAATTCCTTTTGAAAACCTTCCACATCCACGCTTGTTCATTGCTGCTAGCATGCTATTCAAGAAATGTTTTTATATTTACTCTTCATTGATATAAGGATACTCCAGTCACATGGCTGAATTAATAAAGCCACATTAGGGGCAAGTACATGGCGTAAACACATTTTTGAGGAGAATTTTAGCTGCAGGAAGAGTAGAATAGTTGTCAAAGAATAAAATCTTGCAGTTGTCATCCAGTTTTGCTTCCCTGCAATGAGTATGAGCCACTGGTACAAAACATTTATGAAACCAACAGAAAGACATCCCTGGTGATATAGGTCTTTTTTGTTAGCATAATGGACTGGTTAAATTCCACTCCTTTAAAACTGTGAGGATGCAAGCTTTCAACTATCACAAAAAGTTTACACTTACCCATGCCTGCTGCATTGGCACATCCCAGTACAGTCATTCTGTCTCTGGCATTCTTGATTCTTTAGGGGCTCTCGTCATCTATAGTTAGTTTCTTTCTGGGACAAAAATGCCAAAACCGTGATGTTTTATCAGCAGTATAGACTTGTTCAGGCATCAGATTTTTATCAGGGATGACACAGCTAACTCATTAATGGATTTTCCCTAAAGTTTCTTGGTGGGCAGATTCTGTAACACTACAAATCTTTTAAAAAGTTGTTTTTTTTTTTGTTTTTTTTTTAGACAGTTTCAGTCTGTTGTCTAGGGTTGAGTGCCGCGGGCTCAGCCTAGCTCACAGCAACCTCAAACTACTGGCCTCAAGCGATCCTCCCGCTTCAGTCTCCAAAGGACCTGGCCCGGATGCCCGCTGCACCTGGGTTAGGTGCCTGCTACAACGCCTGGCTAATTTTTCTACTTTTGGTAGAGACAGGGTCTCATTTTTGCTCAGGCTGGTCTTGAACCCCTGAGCTCAAGGGATCCTCCTGCCTTGGCCTCCAGAGTGCTAGGATTATAGGCATGAGCCACCACACCCAGCTCAAATCTTTTAAACTTTAGTGCCTTGTTTTTTCTTAAATTTCTGCAACCATGTGTTGGATATGTTTAACTGTGTTGAATATTCAGTTCCCTTCAATTTTCAGCTCATCTTGATCTTTGCTTGTTTTGTGATTAGTGTATTATTAAATACCATATATTCACTGTGATGATGACGAATTTATTCTTTCAATATATATGTGACTGAGAATTTCATTTTTAGCTCTGCACATTTACATGGCTGTCCACTTTCTCCACAGTTTTAACTTTTTGTGCTATAGATAATCCTCTTTATATAGATAAACATAAATTCTTTTCTTATCACTCTTACCCATAGGGGTATCTGAGTCCTTTTTGACATTTTCAACAATATCTTCACACCACAAAGCAGAGAAAAGCAAAAAAAAAGAAAACCCCCACCGTAATGCATATAGGTCTTGGCTCCCTGTGGGTATTGTGGCACATGTGGCCTGCCCATGTGCCATTTTATTAATGTTTGGAGATGTGTTCACATGGGGAAATTAAATCACAGCTGAAGAGGGTTGGGAGGGCCTTTTTTCACCTTTGGGATGCTGAATAAACTGGATTTTTACTGCAACCCTTCAGATGAAGTCAGGTGTAAAATTTTTCACTTGTGGCATCATGTCAACATTCCAAAAGTTTCAAATTTGGAGAGTAGAGATACCCCTATATAAAAAGATGACCTTTGTGAAAGCTGATATACTAATAGAAATACTGGCTCCAGATCAAGGAAGATGGTAGTCACCTTGTACACTCTCCTGTTCAGACCTTATGTAGAGTGCAGGACATCATCTTTTAAAAGAAATACGGTATTGATGAACTGTGGAGAGGCCAGAGGTTGTGAGCTCATTAGGCCTCAAACATCTCACCCATTCTGCCAATTATGTCTTCCTCCTATATTTGCTATTCCTGTCTACTAGCTAAATACCTAGTAATGAATCTCCTGAACCCTTAACATACATTTAAGCAACCATATCCCAACTGGTCATAAAGTTTTAAATGTTCCTCAGATAGATTTCTTAAATCCAGACCTTCTCTTCATTCAGTAGTATCTCTGCCTCTTCTTAGAATATAAATGACCTACGAACTGGTCTCTCTGCCTCCAGTCTTTGTCTTCCCTACTGTCATCAGAGTTCTTTGTGAAATATGATTTTGATCTTACCTATGGTGGCTGTATTATTTATTGTCTATATTGGACATTGGAACAAAAGAGGTTCTATTACTATTGTTAGAAGAAGGTGTAAACAGGGACATACCAGCAAATTGGAACATGTAGTCACTAATCATATATTCCCCTTAAAAATCTCCAATAATTTTCCATTGCCCATACGAAACACCAAACTGTAAAATATCTAAGGCCCTATCTTTTTCTTCTTCAACCTCACATGTACTCTGGGTTTCAGCCACATGGCCTTCTCTTAGACCCACAACATCCCTGCTTTTTCTGGAGCCAGATTGCTGGGTTTGACTTCCTAGCTCCTCATATTAGCTGTGCCATATTAAGCAGATTACTCAGCCTTCCTGTATCTCAGTTCTGTAAAATGGGAATGTTAGGATTAAGGGGGATAATACAATGGAAAACCTTTAACATAGTGCCTAGAACATAACAATAAATGTTAGCTGTTATCCCTGTGACATTGGTCATATACTTCATAAATTAAAAAAAAAGTTTGGAAAGCGAAGTTGCCCAAGATTCCATAACTAATTCAACAATCCACTGTTCACTTTATTGCCATTTTCTTAGTAATTTGAGGATAGGGATCATCTTACTACAGATTTCCCATTCCCAGATAGTGTCTGCTCAAAGAATGCTTCATCAGATCAGATGGTCAAAGGTCTGGGAAAAAACACAGGAGAATTTGAAACTGGAAAAAGAGAAGGGAGGAAAAGGAAGAATGTCAGGAGAGCTGACTTAAAATAATTCGGGGGTTGTGTGGAATAGGGAAGGACCTAAGATGGCTCTGGGAGAAAAGAACTAGGCCCACTATTTGCGATGACTGACTAGGCCCACTATTTGCGATGACTGGAAGCAATTATTTCAGTTTTTTCTTTATCATAAAGGGAAGTTAGGTCTACTATTGTAAATTATCAAAATATCTCTCTAAACAAGAGCGCTAAGTTTGGAAGAGACTGCTTCCGTAATCATCCTCTAGAGATAGACCAGACACCAAGATGAGACTGGATGACCTCAGGACCTCAAAGATGTACAGGGACCTGGCCAGGGATGTCCTTAATCCCGCGGGTTCCCGGAGGTTCCACGAGGTCCTTGCCATACTGCCCCCAACTCCAGCCCGAGGCCTCACTTTCCCGGCCGGTCCCAAGGGCGGGAAGCCTTCACTGCAGGACTTACCTACAAGCCTAACGTAGGCGGAGAAAACCCAGCCAGGCCGGAAACACCGAGAACTGCTTCCGGGTCAGGGGGTAGGAGCCACCATGGAACCTCACGGGGTTGCAGGGCTGGCGGATCCGCAGGCCGGCGTCTAAGGCTAGTGGGGCGCAGTGTGGCCAGCGCCTCCGGAGACACGCAGGCCGGTCCTGAAGGCCCGCGGCCGCCACCATGTCGGTGCTGGGCGAGTACGAGCGACACTGCGATTCCATCAACTCGGACTTCGGGAGCGAGTCCGGGGGTGGCGGGGACTCGGGCCCGGGACCCAGCGCCAGTCAGGGGCCGCGAGCCGGCGGCGGCGCGGCGGAGCAGGAGGAGCTGCACTACATCCCCATCCGCGTCCTGGGCCGCGGCGCCTTCGGGGAAGCCACGCTGTACCGCCGCACCGAGGTAGCGGCCCTCGGCTCCCGCCCTCCGCCCGGTGCTGCCGGGCCGCCGCCGGCCTCTCCCGCCCGGGCCCGCTTTCCCTGCGTCTTGAGCTTAATCCTCACTGAGGTGTTTAGGCGCCCGTAGGGCGTATGTCTCACGTCTTCTCCACCGCTCTTCCAACTCGCTTGCACTGGCAACTGGTTAGAGCATGGTTTTACTAGTCTTTTTGTTTAATTTGGGGAACTGAGCAAGTCACCGAACCATTTCTGAGCTTGTTCCCTGTCTGTGGACAAGGAAAATGGGCTTAGTGGTAATTACCTTAAATTTTTTTTTTTTAAGGTTATCCTGAGAATCCAACAAAGATGCTTTCCAGAGTGTAAATTAGTTAACAAATGTGAGATAGTGCCAAAACTTACTTCCTTTCATGTTATTGCCAAACTTCCATCCTCTTCAAGATGAGGGTTATAACAGAGTTATAGCTTCCAAATTCCTACTACAGTGGTAACTCCACTGTCATTGTCATTAAGTTCAGAAGTGATCGCTCAATTGGAGGCTCTTCTTGGAAGATCTTTGGGAAGATCATTGTGTGTCAGTTTCTTTGTCAGTGTTAATCCTGCAGGGTTTATGCATGGGAAGTACTTTACTGGTATATTCTAAGCCATTAGTTCTAAACTTTTGGTGGGACAGGGATCTCTTTGAGAACCTAAAGTAAGAAAAGTTATCTTCCCGGCTTCCATCTACTTTTGTACATATGCACGTCTTTGGAAAGATCCACGGGGTCACTAAATCCCAAGTTAAGAATGTATGCTAATCTAGAATCCTGCACTGGTGGTTCTACGTTCAAAAACTAACCATAAACTGGATTTGATCACTAAAGTCCTAAAACTCTGGCTTTGGGGTAAATTATGAGAACTTGCTGGAGTCGCTGAAGTTGATTCATCCATCAGTATTCTATTGGCAGTTCTGGTGTGTGTTCTAAGCCAGCCTACTTTGAAGGCTGAAAGATGGAGGAGAGAAATGGTTGCAAGAGAATATTTTGAAGTGTTCTTTTTTATCCTAATGCCACATTAATGTATGGTGTTAGTTATTTTGTTTTCTTAATTTGCACTCTATGAGAAAGAAGAGATAAGATTGATATTCCTACTTTTGGATTCAAACTAAAGTCTCACATCTTTTTGCCTGTGGCTTTCATAGTTGTTCTCTTGAACTTGATTACTAGGTTTGTTTTGAGCTCAACTTGATTCCACTTTCCCAGAACTACATAGTATTATCCAGATCAGCAAATATTTATTAGCTCTGTGAATTTACAAAGATTTGATTAGAAGCAGCCCCTTTCCTCTGGAAGTTTATATTTCAATGGGAAAATGAGCTAATCATGTTAGTAAAGGAAGAGCATTTAAGTTGTATATATATGTAGATTAAAATAATCAACAAGTATCATTTTAGTGTATGAGCTCTGAAAATTAAGGGAATGGTTACATTGAATAAATGTATAGTAAAAGTTCTTCAGTTGTTTTCAAACAATTAATGGTCATGAAGAGGCATTGAAAAGAATAGGGAGGATTATGTAGGTAGGGCTGCTCCTGTGACAGTAAAGAATTAAATATGCTGGGGCAGCGCCTGTAGCTCCAAGGAGTAGGGCACCGGCTCCATATGCTGGAGGTGGTGGGTTCAAGCCCAGCCCCAGCTAAAAACTGAAAAAAAAAAAAAAAGAATATGTCTATAAGAGAGTCAACATTGGGAGTTTTGGGTCAGTTCCTGAATAAGAGGAAAGTGTGACAGGAGATTACAGAGTTGCAAAATGGGACGTGACAGTTATTAACAAGAAAGTATAAATAAAAATTATTATAGGAGTCTAAATTTATAAAATTAGAGGCAAGTTTAGTATTTTAATTGTATAGGAATCTATAGTCAGCTATAGATAACTGCTCTTCAGTTCTCTACTCCTTCAGTGTTCTAGTCCTACCATCCCCATCATGACTAGCAGTCTACCAAAGTGTTGATAGCAAGTCTTTGAGATCTACTCCCAACCCATACTTTTACCTGGAAGTGACATCATACACATTAAGTGTAGCAACAAAATAACATCTTAATGCTTTCCTTTCCCCAGGCCTGTAATAAACTATAACATTCAATTGTACACAGAACCTGTAACTAAAATCTGTTTAAAGGGAAAAAAAAGGAGTCAGTCTCTGCCCCTCTAGGAAGTTTTCTTTCTAGGTTTAGAGATGAGGGTGTGAATTCAGTTGTTGCCAGGCAGGAGGAAAGCACAATACCTCTGTCATTGTATTGTAGGATGACTCACTGGTTGTGTGGAAGGAAGTTGATTTGACCCGCCTGTCTGAGAAAGAACGTCGTGATGCCTTAAATGAGATTGTTATTCTGGCACTGCTGCAGCACGACAACATTATCGCCTACTACAATCACTTCATGGATAATACCACCCTACTGATTGAGCTGGAATATTGTAATGGTAAGGTAGAATTCAATGGAACTTCCTCAGGCAAAACATTCTTAGGCTCATACTTATTTTAAGGGGGAGGGTACAAGAAAAGGCATATACAGTGATAAAAATGTTAAATGGATTTCCAAAGTTTAAGAGAAATATTTCAGGCTTTAAGAGGTTATTTTGTTTGTTTTTATTTTTTAGGTAAACATGACTCATTTATTTATTATTGTTTCAGGTTAATTTGAGGTACAGTGAATTAGGTCACAATATTTGCATTTGTTAGGTAGAGTACTCCTGTAATTGTGTCCTGCCGCTTTGGAGAGTTTTGAAGTGATACACAAAATAAGGGGAGGGACTTTCCCCTGCATACTCAAATTCTCCCTTGTGATTATAGTTCTGTCTTCAAATTTTTTCTTCAGTTAGATTTTATACTTACTTTTCAAGGTTTTACTTCATGAAATGACTTTAGTTAGCCATTAGGCACAATTTTTTTTTTTTTTTTTTTTTTTTTTTTTTTTTTTTTAAATTGAGACAGAGCCTCAAGCTGTCCCTCTTGTGGCATCACAGCTCACAGCAACCTCCAACTTCTGGGCTCAAGCAATTCTCCTGCCTCCACCTCCCATGTAGCTAGGACTACAGGCACCCACCACAACACCTGGCTATTTTTTGGTTGCAGCCGTCGTTGTTTGGCAGGCCCAGGCTGGATTTGCACCTGCCAGCTCAGGTGTATGTGGCTGGCACCTTAACCGCTTGAGCCAGAGGCACGGAGCCAAGATGATTTCTTTTTTGACACTTGTTTTCGGTGCCAAGCCAGGCACGATATTTAATAAAAATTTTTTTTTTTGAAACACAGTCTCACTCTGTTGCCCAGGCATGAAAGCCTAGCTCACAGCAACCTCAAACTCCTTGTCACAAGCCATCCTCCTTTCTCATCCTCCTTAGTAGATAGGACTACTACCTGCCACAACACCTGGCTCACGTTTCTGTTTTTAGTAGAGATGAGGCCTCACTCTTGCTCAGGCTGGTCTCAAACTCCTGAGTCCAAGCAGTCCGCTTGCCTTGGCCCTTCAGAGTGCTAGGATTACAGGTGTGAACCACCAGGCCCAGCCATTACCGAAATCTTTTTCTTTTTTTTTTTTTTTTTTTTCCAAAAATAAAATCTTATAGATAATACCTGGTATTTACTTATATTGCCTTCAGCTAAAATTGTCCTGTTGAAAAGTGCCCTCAAAGGCTTGGCTTCTGTAGCTCAGTGGCTAGGGCACTGGCCATATACACCGGGGCTGGCAGTTTCAAACCCAGCCTCGGCCTGCCAAACAACAATGACACCTACAACAAAAATATAGCCAGGCGTTGTGGCAGGCACCTGCAGTCCCAACTACTTGGGAGGCTGAGGCAAGAGAATCGCTTAAGCCCAAGAGTTTGAAGTTGCTGTGAGCTGTGACTCTCTGGTACTCTACTGAGGGCAGCATAGTGAGACTGCCTCAGAAAGAAAAAATAAAAGTAGCCCCAAGATTATAACTAAATAAAAATCACATGTAGAAAGCATGGCCTTATTTATCTGGTCTCTGATTTTTTGGGATCGTTTTGCTTGTATGGTAGCATTATTGTCTAGTTATTAAGAAAATAGGCTATGAATCCATATCCCAATTTCTGCTGCTTTCTAGCACTATAACCTTAAGCAAGAAGCTTCTCTGTGCCTCAGTTTCTTCATTTTTAAATAAATTTGATAACAGTAGCTACTTTCTAAAGTTATTGTATTAAATGAATATGTAAAGCCTATAGCACAGTACTTGGTATATAGCAAGTGTTGAATGCCTGCTATACTAGCTGTTGTCTTTATCGTTATCTTTATCTCACAGAGAACCCCCCAAAGCCCTTTCCCTGAACTACATAAGAAGTCCCGATGTATTCTTTGCTTAGAACCTTCTTGTCTAGACTCATGTATATCATGATTGTTTCTGGTTCTGATCAGGATCATTGAAGTAGCAAAGTCTTAAGTAGTTAATGTCCTTTGTAGTTAGGAGGAACTAGAGGAAATGATACATTCATTGAAATTCAAAGATATTAAATTTCAGGG
Organism: Loris lydekkerianus; assembly: GCA_963574355.1. NCBI lineage: Eukaryota > Metazoa > Chordata > Mammalia > Primates > Lorisidae > Loris > Loris lydekkerianus. The sequence goes on along the minus strand of CAUYPK010072658.1, from coordinate 25,730 downwards.
AAGATTAGTTGTGAAAACTTAGCCAGGACTAAAGTGTGAGTTATAATTGTGGGTGGGAAGTAAGATGAACCGTGATCACTTGCAGTTTGTATTATTTTCTAAAGGAAAGACAGAAGCAAATTTATACTTACTTCATAGGAAGGAGTTAATAAAGGGAGTAGTTATTGGAAACAATCTAGGAATTGACCCTAAATTGAGGGAAAAGTTTTCAGTGTAAAGTAGAAAGAAAAAGAATTTGTTTATCTACATCCTGTACATATAAAACATTGCATCACAGGTATAATCTAGATGTTCCATTAGTCACACTGAGAGAATTGTTATAAAAATATTACACATTCCTTAATAGAAACTTGGGAAAGGTAAATCGTCTGATTTTGAAGATATTTTGCTAATTGGGGTCTACAGCTACAGGGATGGTCTTTAGTCACATTTTTTTTGAAAGCCAAGAAGGAAGAAGTAGTTTCCTATAGGGAGAAAGCAGAATCCTTCATTTCCTTGGATCACTTGTTAAAACCCTATTAGAACTCAGGAGGTTGAGGCCGGAGGATCGCTTGAGCCTTTGAGGTTGCTGTGAGCTGTGATCGCACCACAGCACTCCAGCCTGGATGACAGAGTGAGACCCTGTCTCAAAACAAAACCCTGTTAGATATAAGATCCAAGCTTTGATCTCTGTTAAGAAATTTAACCCTGTCTCTTGTTTAATTCCAGGAGGGAACCTGTATGACAAAATCCTTCGTCAGAAGGACAAGTTGTTTGAGGAAGAGGTAATTCCTATTTCTATGGAAGGAAGCTAGAATTACAATGTTGTGATTCTTATATTCTAATTCTGTGTTTACTCTTCAGACAGTGAAGAGTGTTTTTTTCCTTTTGTTCAGACTCCTCCCTGGCTCTGACATTCATGAGAAAGGAAACCTCTAACAAGGAAACTTTCTCTAGTGCTTCCTAAATGTTTTACCTCCACATCATGATTCTCTATGGGCTTTCTTTCCTGGTTCTGTTACTGCATACTGGTATGCCCGGTTTTATATACCTTTGCATTCTTCCTGGGTTTCTTTCCACAAATCTGCTTCACCATACTATATTTCATATTGACATTGCAATTATTTTATGATAACCTGTTGGGTTTTTTTACCCCTACACTTTTCTTTGCCTACTCAACCTTACAAGTAAAACCTAAAAGTTAAATCATATTGAATTTTAACCTCTGGTTTCAGCTTCCTTTGTTTTGTTTGTGTGTGTGTGTTTAAGTGGAGCTTTCTATTTCTAATCTAAACATAATTTATTTTGTCTCTGCAGATGGTGGTGTGGTACCTATTTCAGATTGTTTCAGCAGTGAGCTGTATCCATAAAGCTGGGATCCTTCATAGGTAATCGGTAAAAAATTTATGTGATAGATTCCTTCCCACCAATACAACCCCTAACCTGGGTACATCCCATTAGCACTTTTATTTTCTTGATTAAGCAGTCTTAAATTTTCCATTAATATGATTAGGAAAGGAAATAATAGGTAATAAGGGATGTTATCCTCACTTCTTGAGGTGAAACTATATTTGTGATCTAGGAAGAATCTCCTCAATAGCTTACTCAGCCTTTTCTTTTACAGATACTTTAGAGTTCAGTTTGATAATTCATCATAAAGCCTAGAAGGCACTATCAGAAGTAATATTAGTTTGGTTGGAATTTACAGTAAACGTTATCTTTGAACAATACTAATTGGTAATTGTTTTTAATTCTATAACCAAGTTTTTTAAAGTTAAATAAAAGCCTATTTATTTTGTAGACGTACATTTAATTGTACAAATTTGGCAGGTCTTTGGGGATAAAAAGAATTTTCTGTTCATTTCTAGCTTTAGAAGAGAACCATTATAAAAACATTATTACATCATTGTATCCTTCTTAAGTGAGTCATTGACCATTCCAGCAATTAATCATAATATACTAGAGTTTCTTTTTTGTTGATTTATTCATTCAGTTATCATCTATTTCTTTCTTTTTTTTTGAGACAGAGTCTCGCTATGTCACCATCAATAGAGTGCTGTAGTGTCACAGCTCACAACAAACTCAAACTCTTGGACTTAAGCAATTCTCTTGCCTCAGCCTCTCAAGTAGCTAGGACTTCAGGTGCCTGCCACAACACCTGGCTGTTTTTCTGTTGCAATTGTCATTGTTACTTAGCTGGCCTGGACTGAGTTCGAACCAGCCAGCCTCGGTGTATGTGGCAGGCACCATAACCACTGTGCTATGACTGCCAAGCCTATCTCTATTTCTTGATACCTATTAAATGGCTTCTGTTGCATGTTGTAATTTTCTTTTGAAAAAGTAATAAAGTAGGCCGGGCACAGTGGCTCACTCTTGTAATCCTAGCACTCTGGGAGGCAGAGTCAGGTAGATTGCTTGAGCTCAGGAGTTTGAGATCACCCTGAGCAAGATTGAGATCCAGTGTCTAAAAAGAGCGGGGCATTGTGGTGGGTGCCTGTGGTCCCAGCTACTGGGGAAGCTGAGGCAAGAGAATTGCTTGAGCCTGAGAGTTTGAGATTGCTGTGAGCTTTGACGACAGAGCACTCTACCCAGGGTGACAAAGTGAGATACTATCTCGGGGGTGAGGGGAGGGAAGAAAAGGCAGCAAAGTATATTGTTATGGTTTATTCCCATCTTTCAAGAAAGGAAGCCAAAGTGAACCAGGCGGAGTTTATTTTGTTTTACATGTGATTAATTCATCATTAGAAGAATAGCCAGTGATTTTATTTAGATGATCTAAAGAGCCGAGTCATGTTGTTGTCGGGATATGCAGCCTCTTCTCTTGAGCAGATTGAAACTTTGACACCAACCCAGAGTTAAAATTGCCTTGATATCATTTAATTCGAGGCATAAGTGCTAGTTGAAGGGGTAATGTGTCTTACAGGAATTATGGTTACCTGGAGCACCATTTGTCTTGTCTCATCTCTCAACTTTTCCTAATGGCTTCAGCGGTATGGGGGACATTTCTGTGCTAGGAACCCACAGAAGATGAAGTTAATTCTCTGCCTTTACTCCCTTCCTTAAGTTCTCTCTACAATAAAACTGCATGTGAAAGTGGTGAGCACTGTTAGGGACATTTAGAACCCTGTAACAGAATCTGAGCAGTGGTAACATACTCACTTTTATTCTGTAGTAATCCTTGGCAGAGTGGGCAATGAAATAAAAGAGTTAAGTATACAGGGTTAAAATGCAGCATCTTTTTTTCAGAGACATAAAGACATTAAATATTTTTCTGACCAAGGCAAACCTGATAAAACTTGGAGATTATGGCCTAGCAAAGAAACTTAATTCTGAGTATTCCATGGCTGAAACGGTAAGTACGTTTTGGACTTCACTTAATTTTTGCTTCTCTTCCTTTCTAGCATTGAGAGATATAACTATACCCCCTAAATCTTATACACTTTTCTCAGTGTATAAGTTCTTTTATAATGCAAGTCTTTAGAAGTCTTTTTTTCCTAGGCCCATTTGTAGTCATTTACATGGTCAGGCATTCTTTCAAGAGTCAATGTCCACATCACAGTTCTGACCTCATAGTTCTTTCTTGCACTCAGTCAGACTTTTCTAAAAGCAACAAAATGCTTTACTGTTTGTTCCAACCTATGATCTCTAGTAGACTTTGCTTTTATCTGTTATTTAATGCTTGAGCTCAAGGTGTCAGACTTCTCTTTTTGTGTTTCCTTTGAATGCTTCTTCTGGTTCAAAGACGAGCCCTATATTACAAATAAAGGCTGGTGGCCAGAGAACAGTTTGATCCTCAATATCATACATACTCTAACTTGATTTGAGAAAGATATGAGCTAATCTTTAGACAGTGATCTTATCCTCTTAAGAATTATAAAACCCAATTAATTATTATTCTAGTTTTACAATATTCTGTCCTTAAAAGAACTTAAAAATTTAAGTTAATAAAATTAATTTCATCCTGATGATGTTTTTTGACAATGTCAAGATATGCCAGGGGGGTGGCGCCTGTGGCTCAGTGAGTTGGGCGCTGGCCCCATATACCGAGGGTGGCGGGTTCAAACCTACCCCCAGTCGAATTGCAACAAAAAAATAGCTGGGCGTGTGGCGGGCACCTGTAGTCCCAGCTTCTCGGGAGGCTGAGGCAGTAGAATTGCGGAAGCCCAAGAGCTGGAGGTTGCTTTGAGTCCTATAACGTCATGGCACTCTACCGAGGGCGGTAAAGTGAGACTCTTGTCTCTACAAAAATAAAATGAAAAATAAAATTAAAAAAAAGATAAATGCCAGGGGCGGTGCCTATAGCTCACAGGAGTAGGGCACCGGCCCCATATGCCGGACGTGGTGGGTACAAACCCAGCCCCAACCAAAATGGCAAAAAAACACACACATACACACAAAACAAATAAAAGATATGCCTATAAGTAAATTAGACAACATGGGTTGGCAGACTGTGCTTCAGAGTCTCAGTGTTTGGCCAGTTTGAACTTCTAAGGAAGCAGTCATGTCCTCACATGGGTTTTTCTTATCAAGAACAATCTTACAAAACCAAGATTTAACCTTTTTTAGCCAATTAAATGCAAAGAAAGAATGATACAGAAATTTGTAAATGCCATGTAAGCCATCTGAGAATTCTTTGCTGATTAAAGATGGTTATCAGTTTTATTAGAACTACTGTGGCATTCATTGTCTCAAATCTTGGAAGAGACATGATTTCTATTTAGGACTTTTTTTTTTTTACAGTTTTTCACCAGGGCTGGGTTTGAATCCTCCACCTCTGGCATATGGGGCCGGTGCCCTACTCCTTTGAGCCACAGGCGCCGCTGCAGGACATTTTTATTTCCAGATTCTTTCTTAGAGTCAGAAAATCTTTTTCAAATTCGAAACAAAATTTACTAGCTCTGTAAGTTTAACAAATGTCACATTGGTCCATTTAAGAAGTTTTATTGGTATGTATTTTAGTTAAAATGTTAACCTTCTCATTCAGTTACTATCTCCTCACTGTCAACATTTGGTTTTATTTTTTTCCATTGGTGAACTTCACTAAGTATGTATCTGTCTGTGTAAAGTCATTGGTGGATCTAATTGTGTAAAGCCCCTCAAGTTATCACAATCACAGATATGTTCTGTTATAATCAGCCCAAGAAGTTTGATATTAAAAAGATTTCTCCCCGTAGTAGCATCATGTCATAAAAACTGTTCTGGAATCTGCTAATGAATATTTTATGGTTGTCATCACTAGTTTCTGAGAAATTTAATTTAGCTGTTGAAATGTTAATATAGTTATCTCAAAAACGAAGTTATTCTTTGACTGTTTTCTTTCTTGTTTAGCTTGTGGGAACCCCATATTATATGTCTCCAGAGCTCTGTCAAGGAGTAAAATATAATTTCAAGTCTGATATCTGGGCGGTAGGCTGCGTCATTTTTGAACTGCTTACGCTAAAGAGAACGTTTGATGCTACAGTAAGTTGGTACATTGTCCCCACATTGTCCTTGAAAATAGTTGAACTTGGGTAAATAAATCAACTTTATCCCTAAGCTGCTTCTTTCTTTCTTTCTTTTTTGTTTGAGACAGAGTCTGACTTTGTCACACTCAGTAGAGTACCGTGGCGTCATAGCTCACCGCAACCTCAAACTCTTGGGCTTAAGCGATTCTCTTCCCTCAGGCTCCTGAGTAGCTGGGACTACAGGTGCCCTCAACAATGTCTGGCTGGTTTTTTTTTTAAAAGATGAGGTCTCTCTCTGGTTCAGGCCGGTCTCGAACCTGTGAGCTCAGGCAATCCACCCACCTTGGCCTCCCAGAGTGAGCCACCATGCCCAGCCTACATGGATCATCTTGGATCATTTTTGTAATGGTTGATGTGTGCCCATCACTCAAATAGTGTTCATAGTACCATTAGGTTGATTGTTTTCCTGTCTCCTCCTGCCCTCTTCCCCTGGTTGACTTCCACCAAGTTTTACTTCTCTCTAATATATTGGTTAGTTCTAATTTAATAATGAGTACATGCAGTATTTGTTTTTCCATTCTTGAGATACTTCATTCAGGAGAATAGTCTCCAATTCCATACAAAGGGTGTTATTATTATTATTTGGGAGGTTTTTTTGGAGACAGAGTCTCACTATGTCACCCTTAGTAGAGAGCCGTGGTGTCACAGCTTGTAGCAACCTCCAACTCCTGGGCTTAAGCGATTGTCTTGCCTTCGCCTCCCAAGTAGCTGGGACTACACGCGCCCGCCACAACACCTGGCTATTTTGTTGTTGTTGTTGATTGTTGTTTAGCACCTCCGGATGGGTTCGAACCCATCAGCCCTGGTGCATGTGTCTGGCAGCCTAACCCCTGAGCTACGGGTGCTGAGCCACAAAAGGCATTATTAATTCATCTTTGTTTATTGCTGAGTAGTAAGAACTCCATGGATATGCATACACCATATTTTATTAATCCACTCATGAATTGACAGGCACTTGAATTGACTCCATCTTTGTGATTGCGAATTGTGCTATAACAAAAATTTGAGTGCAAGTGTCTTTTTGATGAACAGTCTTCTTTTTTTCTGGGTAAATACCCAATGGTGGGATTGCTGGATGGAATGGAAAATCTCCTATTCTTTGAGGAATCTCCATACTGTTTTCCATCGCTGTTGTACTAATTTGCAATCCACCAATAGCATATAGGTGTTCCTTTCTCTCAGCATCTGTTTTGGACTTTTTAATAAAAGCTGTTGTAACTGAGGTAAGGTGATAGCTCATTGTGATTTTGGTTTGCATTTCTCTGACGATTACTGACATCAAGTGTTCTTTCATATGTTTATTGGCCATTTGTCTTTTCTTTTGAGAATCTTCCCTTCACATCTTTTGCCCAGTTTTTAATAGGGTTGGTTGATTGTTTTTTTCTTGCTGATTTGCTTTGTAAATTCTGATTGTTAGCCCTCTATCAGATGTGTAGTTTGTGAATGTTTCCTCCCATTCTGTAGGTTTTCTGTTGATTGTTTCCTTGACTGTGCAGAAGCTTTTTAGTTTAATCAAAGTCCATTTAATAATTTTTGTCGGTGCTATGATAGACATGAGGTCTTAGTCATAAATTCTTTGCCTCACCCAATATCAAAAAGAGTTTTCTCTGCATTTTCTTCTAGAATACTTATAGTTTCATGTCTTAGGTCTAAATCTTTTATCCATCTTGAATTAATTTTTGTGAGTGGTGAAAGGTTACAGTCCTGTTTCATTCTTCTGCATGTGGCTATCCAGCTTTCCCAGCACTATTTATTGAATAAGGCTTTTAATCCCAAGTGTTTGTTGTTGTCTGCTTTGTCAAAGATCAGTTGATTGTAGGCATATGATTTTATATCTTAGTTCTCTGTTCTGTTCCATTTGTCTTTGTCTCTATTTTTGTACCAATGTTATGCTGTTTGGTTGTTAAAGCCTTGCAGTACAGTTTGAAGTCTGGTTAAGTGATGCCTCCAGTTTGTTCTTTTTGCTTAAGATTTCTTTGGCTGTTCTGAGCATCTTTTCAGGTTCCAAAGTGTGAGTTGGGTAATTTGATGGGGACTGTATTTGGCTAGTGTGAACATTTTAACAATGTTGATTCTATTGGCTGGGCATGGTGGCTCACTCCTGTAATACTAGCACTCTGGGAGGCCAAAGTGAGTGGATCACTTGAGCTCAAAAGTTCAAAATCAGCCTGAGCAAGAGAAAAACAAGCCAGGCATTTGCAGGTGCCTGTAGTCCCACCTACTCAGGAGGCTGAGGCAAAAGGATAATTTGACCCCAAGAGTTTGAGGTTATTGTGAGCTATGACACCATGGCACTCAACCCAGGGCCATGGAGAGAGACTGTCTCAAAAACAAAAACCAATGTTGAGGCCGGGCATGGTGGCTCACGCCTGTAGTCCCAGCGCTGTGGGAGGCTGAGATGGGTGGATTTCCTGAGCTCAGAGGTTCAAGACCAGTATGAGCAACGGTGAGCCAGAGTAAGACCCCATCTCTACTAACATCAAAAATAGCCAGACGTTGTGGTGGGCATCTGTAATCCCAGCTACTCGGGAGGCAACGGGACAGAGCATCGCCAGAAAAAGCGCATTGAAAAAAAGAAGAAAGAAAATGAACAAAAAAACCCCAATGTTGATTCTACCTAGCCGTAAGACTGATATGTTTTCCCATTTGTTGTATCCTCTATGATTTCTTTCCTCAGAGTTTCCTAGTTTTCCCTATAGAGATTTTTCGACTTCTTTAGTTAAGTATATTCCCAGGGATTTTATTTTCTTTGCAGCTATTATGAATGATATTATGTCTTTGATTTGACCTCAGCTTGACTTTTGTTAGTATATAGAAATGCTACTGATTTATGTATATTACATTGATTTTTCATATCCTGAGACTTTGCTGAATTTATCTATCAATTCCTGGAGACTCTTGGTGGAATCTTTGGGGTTTTCTAAATACAAGATCATATCATCAGCAAAGAGTGATAGTTTGACCTCCTCTTTCCCAATTTGGATACCCTTAATATTCTTCTCTTGCCTGATTGCTCTGGCTAGGACTGCCAGCGATAAGTTGAATAGAAGTGTTGACCATAGCCATTCTTGTCTTCTTCCACTTATTAGTTATTATTTTAACTTTTACCCATTAAGTATGATGTTGCCTGTGGGTTTGTCTTATGTGGCTTTTATAATTCTGAGATATGTTCCTTCTTTGCTTAGTTTGTTGAGGCATTTTATGATGAAAGGGTGCTGGATTTTGTTTGGTGCTTTTTCTGATCATATGGTCTGTGTTTTTGCTTCTGTTGATGTGGTGAATCATCTTTATTGATTTATGTATGTGAGCTATTCTTGCATGACTGGGATGAAGTCTACTTGATCCGGGTAGATTATTATTATTATTTTTTGTTGTTGTGCTATTGAATTTTATTGAGGATTTTTGCATCTATACTCATAAAGGATATTGGTCTGTGGTTTTTTTTTTTTTGTTGTATCCTTTCCTGTCTTTGGTATCAGGGTGGTCCTAGCTACATAGAATTAGTTGAGGAGGATTCCTTCTCAAATTATGGAATAATTTATTTTATAGGTACCAGATCTTCTTTGTAGGTCTGATAGAACTCAACTGTAAATCCATCTGGTCCCAGGGCTTGTTTTTTTTTTTTTTTTTTGCTGAGAGTGTTTTATTACTCTTTCAATTATACTGTTCATTATTGGTCTGTTCAGGAGTCCTGTTTCTTTCTGGTTGAGTCTTGGGTGGTTATGTGTTTCCAGGAACTTGTCCATTTCCTCTACATTTTCTAGTTTATATGAGTAGAAATTTATGTAGTATTTATGGCTGATGTTTTGTATTTCTGCATTATCACTTGTAGTGCCACCATTTTCACTTCTGATTGAGCTTATTTTAGTCCTTTTTCTTTTATTGTTAATCTAGCAAGAGGTCTGTTGATTTTGTTTATCTTTTCAAAGAACCAGCTTTTTGTTTTGCTAAACACACAATCCTTTTCTTTTGTTTGTTTGTTTTTGAAACAGAGTCTTAGAGTACTGTGGCGTCACAGCTCACAGCAACCTCAGACTCTTGGGCTTAAGCAATTCTGTTGCCTTAGCCTCCCAAGTAGCTGGGAGTGCCAGCTACTCCAAGTAGCTACAGGTGCCTGCCACAACGTCCGGCTATTATTTTGTTGTAGTTGTCATTGTTGTTTAGCAGGCCTAGGCCAGGTTGGAACCCACCACCCCAAGTGTATGTGGCTGGCGCCCTAACCACTGACCTATGGGCACCAAGCCTGCTTTTCTCTCCTAAAAAGCAATGTCCCTTCAGGTTGCCTCTATCCTGTTGTCTTCACCTCTTACAGCGCTGTGAATTATATTAGGACCCCAGCTTAATCTCTGAGATTATGAGTGATCCTTGTAAGAATCAACCCCATCTTATTTCATTGAGTTAGTAGATGATGTAATGAGCTATATAGAGTTATTCTCCCTGTCAATGGTTGATGCTTGCAGGAAAGAGCCAACTGCCAAGATGTTCTTTTGTGTCTGTGATAAATTCTAGTTTAGTCCCTCAGGTGGAGCACTTGAATAAACCAGGCTTTGAGCTCGCTCCCAGGGGGTTGATTGATCCTACTACAGCAGAGGTGGGTGGAGGTGGGCCATGGTTAGGTTGTGTGAGCCTGGAAGTCTTTGCAAAACCTTGGCCAGGTTCGGAGGTTGTTTTCCTGGCCACTAGGGGAAGCTTCTGGGAGCAGGGTCAAGTCAGGCTCTCCAGACTAGGAAGGGGGCCACAATTCCCCAACAGCCCAGGTGACTGAACACACCTCTTGATTACTATGACCCTGTGGGCTGGGGGCTTCCCTGCCAGGCCTTGCAGCTTTCCTGTGGGGGATGGGCAGTGTGCAAGATCATCATGTTTCAGATCCTCACAGTATTCTCTCATCATTTCTACCTACATGGCCTCCCTCACTGCCCTAGTTCAGCTCTCAAGCCTCCCCTTTGTGTCCTCCAGCAGCCCACTTGAGTCCTGAGGGAATGGGATCTGGCCTGCATGTCTGATCCAAAGAATGCTGGCAGGCAGGGAGCACCCAGATTAGGCACCCCAGATCCACAGAGAAAGGTGTTGGCCTTAACCCTCTGTGGAAACCTCAGACTGGAGAACACAGCTGGGGACAGATGGCCACTTGCCAAATTCTTTACTCAAATTGCTCTCCTGGTTGCAGTAGGTAGGGAGGGGTGGGGAAGGATAAGAGTTTGAATGGAAGAAATCTGGCTTTCTAGCTTCTAGGGCAGGTGTCCTCAAACTGTGGCCCACGGGCCACATGAAGCGGTGTGAATTGTATTTGTTCCCATGTTGTTTTTTACTTCAAAAATAAGATATGTGCAGTGTGCATAGGAATTTTTTCATAGTTGTTTTTTTTAAACTATAGTTCGGCCCTCCAATGGTCTGAGGGACAGTGAATTGGCCCCCTGTTAAAAAAGTTTGAGGATGCCTGCTCTAGGGGAACCTCACTTGGAATGTCTAAGCTCTGTGATCACACAAGTTCTCCCCACAATTCCACGGTTGCTGTAGTGTTTGGGCTCATAGGAATAGGAAAGCTTCCAAGTAATTTGGTAGCCCATTGATCACCGTAGGAGTGTGGGAGAGAGAATTCCCTCTTTACTCCTTCATTGGGCCCCCCAGCCTCTCTGGATTTGGTTCTTTTTTTTTTTTTTTTTTTTCCTTTATCTTCTTCCTTCTCTGCTTCACAGTTTTTCTCCACAAGGTTTGCACTTCTGTGACCTACATCTGAGCTGTGTCCCCTTTCCCCTCTGCTTTTACTGAAACCCTTCCTTTATTCTGGGTCAGTCCAGCAAGTGATATCTCTCATCAACCATCTTACTCCCCATAATTCCCATTTTTTCTAAATCCTGAAGTTTGGTTTGGTATATCATCTAATTCTCCAAAATAATATTGTGGAAGAGGCAGGGCACAGTGGCTTGTGCCTGTAATCCCAGCACTCTGAGAGGCCAAGGCAAGTGGATTGCTTGAGCTCAGGAATTTGAGACCAGCCTGAGCAAGAGCGAGACCCTGTCTCTACTAGAAAAACTAGCCAGACATGGTGGCACATGCCTGTAGTCCTAGCTACTCAGAAAGCTGAGGCAGAAGGATTGCTCAAGCCTGAGATTGCTGTGAGCTATGACACCATGACACTCTAGCTTGGGCCACAGAGTGGGATTCTGTCTCAAAAAAAAATTATAGTGGAATAAAAATTACTTTTGGAGTCAGATTTTAGTGGCAGTATGGCTCCATTTTTACTACCTGTGTGATTTGGGGCAAGTTACTTTACATCATTTCAGCCTGTTTTTCTCGTGTACTAATTGACATTGACAATAACCTTCTTAGATGGTATTTCTGAAAATGAAAAAGATCATATATGTAATGTGCCTGTCTAGTTTATGGTGGTCTCAATAAGGTGGTGGTGGTATTACTATAATAATAGGGTATTGCCTGTATAAGTCATTACTAGGATATATAAATTAGGAGTCAAATTCGTTTGTAAGGGAGGTACTTGAAGCTGAAAAAGCAAGGTTAATCTTGCTTTCCTTTTTCGTGGGCTTCAGTTGAAGGGTTAGATTATAATGTACTCTGAGTAATTTGGTATTGGCCACACATTTATAGATTTAATCTTTATGTTAGTTGGTTTCATTCCATCTGATAGCAGCAATGCATCCCTAACCATTTCTTGCTAATACATACTAATGTTTTTCTTTTTACTAATAGTTATAAAAAGAAATCATAGCTAATGCAGACCTATTGCCAATTCTTTAAATAATGGTCACAGACATCTCAGAACTCCTACTGGTAGATTATAACATAATTTTTATATAACCAGGAACAATGCAGTCATCATTTTCTCATAGAATCCACTCAACCTGTGTGTGAAGATTGTGCAAGGAATCCGAGCCATGGAAGTTGATTCTAGCCAGTACTCTTTGGAATTGATCCAAATGGTCCACGCATGCCTCGACCAGGTAGGTATTGACATATTTATTCATTTCAGTTTCATATTTCCCCTCCAGCCTCCATGTTTGGGGTATGGCATCGAAACAAATTATATAAAACCACATTCACTTTCCTGGAGTAGGATGTATTTGTGGCTGTACCCAGAATAGGCATTGCTAATTCATGATAGTTTTGTGCTACAGTGAATAAATTCTTATTTTATAAATAGTAATTTGTGAAATGATTTTGCCATTTAAATTGTGCTCCATTTTATGGCTAAGATTAATTTCTAAATACTGATTTTTATAAAAGTATGGGCAAAGATGATTTAGAGTTCCTACTATAGAGAATATATTAATATATATTTTTCATATCTCATAGTTCCTTTGCTATGTAGTTCTGGTATTATTCAAAATATGGTCCATGAACCATTGACTTCAGAATTATATTAACAAGGAGTGAGGAAGTTTTATAAGTAAAAGATTTCTGGAGCCCTACCCGAGACCAACTAGATCAGAATCTCTATGGATAAAGCCAAGAACTCTTTACTTGTAACAAGCTTCCCAGGTATTTCTCCTGTGCTATATACTGAGGTTTTAGAGCCACTGACCTAATTGAACAGTGAGGAAGGTACATTGTAAACATCTTTTATGTGTAAGTGTTAATGATACTGAAGTGAGAAGCATGAAACGTGGAGTATGACATGAGAAGTTATGATTTTTTGGAACAAAAGGATAATACACAATGGTTTTCATTAATTATTTTACAGCCTTCTACAAGAATTAATGAATGTTCTTACAGCCTTTTATAAGTAGTAAGAATGTTCTTTAGATCCCATATACTCATTCGCATTAGTAAAAATGAACTTGGTTTTTACTTTTTAGGATCCTGAGCAGAGACCCACTGCAGATGAGCTTTTAGATCGTCCCCTTCTCAGGAAACGCAGGAGGTAAAGTACCAAGAAGTCACTCTGTTGTCTTTCCTGACTTGGTTGACCACGAGATGCCATATTAGAGGACCACAGGAAAGGGTGGTGTTTTCTGAATTGGACACACAAGTGCTATTTTCTTACTCTTTTTTTTTTTTTTTTGAGATGGAGTCTTACTCTGTAACCCTGGGTAGAGTGCTGTGGCAACATCATAGCTCACAGCAACCTAAAACTCTTGGACTCAAGTGATCTTCCTGCCTTAGCCTCCCAAGTAGTTGGGACTACAGGCACCCACAACACCCAGCTAGTTTTTCTGTTTTTAGTAGAGATGGGGTCTTACTCTTGCTCAGGCTGGTCTTGAACTCTTGAGCTCAAGAGTGAGCCACCACACCAGGCCTTTGAGGATATCTCTTGACTTTCATCTCCTTAGCTAAGGCTGTTTTGTTCAAAATTTGTACTGATGAGACCCCAGAGCCCTCTTATTTCCCCACCTATGAGTGTTTAAATTTAGAATTGAGGTATTACAGTATAGTAATTAAGGTAGACTTAGACATCTTTAGGTTTGTATCTGAGTTCTGTCGTCTTTGTCAAAGTATTTAGCATCTCCATTTCTTAGTTTTCTCCTCTCTAAAGTGAGATAAAGTGATAGACTAAAGAAGGTCACACGTAGAAAGTGATCAGCCCAGGGTCTGGTATAAGGTGCTCAATGATTGGTGGATAGTAGTGTTATTAGACATGGGGGCTTTGTTTTTTAGTGCCTTTGTGTGGATGGCAGGTTGGAGTTGAAGGAGTCCTCTTCAGATACCTTTTGCTCATTTCTGGAGTTTTGAGTTTTATTGATTCTTGACAGAATATTTCCTGAGATTTATTCTATGTTAGAGATCTCTAGAGATAGAAAGGATATCCTTTATCCCTCATTTCCTGTAGGCAGCTTCAAACCTTAATTTAAAGAATGGGTATTCTTTGTCTTAAATTTTCTAATTTATATTTCATCCTATTATACTATTTTTGCCTTACCATCCTTCTTCTTTCCCTAACAGTTCCTTGTTTTTATATCTTCCAAATATCCAAACAAATCACTTGAGCCCAGGAGTTTGAGGTTGCTGTGAGCTACGATGTCACAGCATTCTACCAAGGGCAACAAAGTGAGACTCTGTCTCAAAAAAAAAAAAAAAAAAAAGGAAAGAATGAAATATTCTGATTGATTTCCCCCCCCATCCCCACCTCCTTGGGCTTAAGCGATTGTCTTGCCTCGGCCTCCCTAGTAGCTGGAACTATAGGCACCCACCACAATGCCTGACTATTTTTAGAGATGAGGTCTCCCTCTGGCTCAGGCTAGTCTAGAACCTGTGAGCTTAGGCAGTCCACCCGCCTGGGCCTCCCAAGTGCTGAGATTACAGTTGTGAGCCACTGTACCTGGCCCATTGATGGATAATTTTTTTTTTTTTCCTTGAGACAGAGTCTCAGAGATACTGAGTTTTTAAACCCAGTTGATTGGGAGGATGGAGGAGAGGCATTGCCAGTTATGGAAACAGAGGATCAGAAAGAAAAGGTGGTTTGAGAGAAAGATAATGATCCCAGATTTGGAGATTATTGAGCTTAGAACATCAGTGGGCAGACTGAATGGAGGGATCTGTCAGGTGCATCAGAGGTTCTCAAGGCTGTCTGTTCCAAACTGGACCATTTCTTAGAAAACAAATGGCCTCAAACTGCTCACCCTTTGGTATATAATGAATTGTTTAATGCTGCATAAACATAATATTGTAGGATGTATATAGTTTATAAGAAGATTAAATATGTGAAATATATTAGAGAAATACCCTTGCACTATGGAAACCTATTATTTCACTCATGTTTCCTTGCTTTTCTTTTGATAGAGAGATGGAGGAAAAAGTCACTCTGCTTAATGCACCTACAAAGAGACCAAGGTAATGCTCAAGAGACTGTTGAAGACTAATGTATCCTAAATTACCAGGGGGACAGGGGAGGTCTTTCTTAGTTTTACACATTATTTGATTTTAGTAGCCTTTGACGTTCTTTCAGGAGAGAAAGCTGTAATTTAACCCTCACACTTAAGTAGCCATCATGACCATGATGAATGTTGAAAGTGTTGGTGTTGTGGATCGGACCAGAATCTGATCTAGCAAAGCTGGGATAAAGCCCTCAGGCAGGAACTGCAAAGCCTGCTATGTGATAGAGTGTTGAGAAAAGTTGTCAAGAAAGAACACGCTTTTTCATACTGTAACTGGCAGTTCTTCTGAGGGAACCAACTGGTAGCATTTTTTTTGAGACTGTTTTTATGTTAAATGTGCCTTTATTCTGGGGTTGCTGGCAGGTCAAGTACCGTGACTGAAGCACCCATTGCTGTGGTAACATCACGAACCAGTGAAGTCTATGTTTGGGGTGGTGGAAAGTCCACCCCCCAGAGACTGGATGTCATCAAGAGTGGCTGTAGTGCCCGGCAGGTGTGTGCAGGGAATACCCACTTTGCCGTGGTCACAGTGGAGAAGGAACTGTACACCTGGGTGGTAAGTGGAAGCTAAGTTCTTTAGAGCAGTGCTATAAGCCTTATTCTTTACTGGGCGCAGGATGTTTATTCATTTTGTTAGTTGAACCTGTGTTAAGGGAGTGGCAGTATGGGGTGAAACTCTTAGGAGAGCAAGGATTTTGTCTGTTTAGTTTACTGGTGTATCCCTAGGGCCTGGTACATATTAGGTAACCTATAAGTATTTTCTGAATAATTAAAGGAGAGAAAATTAGAAGAGCCCTAGGTTTGAAGCCTGGAGACTAGGGTTTCCCATTTACAGCTGGATGATTTAAGACAAGTCACTTAATTACTCTTCTATTACCATGAGGTTCAGTGCTCTGGTGTCTGTCCAATATATCTGCAAACATAGGAAGCACTGTACCATATTAGGAACCCTCTGACCTCCACAGTGATTGATGATAGCTAGTTGTAGCTTACATAGAATTTCCCTCTGTTACCCTCTAGATTCCACTCTGACTCTCACCTTCTTACCCCCACTCTCTCTTCATTCACCTGCAATGCTACTTCCATCTCTGTCACTCAATTAAAACTGGTCTTGACAAAATGATATGTAAATTACTAAAATAAAAAAATCCTTTTTATTCCTTACCCAGCTTGACCTTTTGGCAACACTTGATGCAATTGAGCATTCCTTCCCTGAAGTTTTGGCTTCCATGATAGCAGATTCTCTTGGCTTTCTTCCTATTCCTTTGTGCCTTCTCAGGCTCATTTCAGGCTGCTTTTTCTTTACTCCTCCTTGTCTTAGGCCCTTGGTTCCTGTTTCTTAGGGAGCTTAGTTTTTCCAGTGATTTCAGATACTTTCTCCTTATCCCCAGTATGTGAGAGTAGACACTCAACTATCTATTGACTGAAATAATGAATGAGTGATTTAGCCTTTGTTATACAGAGTGTCCCAAAGGTTGTTCACAAAGTGGCCATTCATAGGGAAAATGAGAAATTGTTGCTAAATGTACCTTTATTTGCAAAATATTTTGTAATGAATTTTGTAAAATTTTGTAATGAATATTTTGTGAAGATATATTTAGCTACAATTTCCCATTTTTCCTATGTATGGTGTCAACCTTTGAGACACCCTGTAGAGTGGAGAATTTTGCTGTTATTTCCTAAAACCCTGTACCTTAAAGCACCAGTCCCTAGGGAGCTATCAGAAGTGAAGTGAAATTAGTGCCTTGAAAACTTATACAGCAGAACCTCTGTAAGTTGACTACCCAAAGGACTGTAATAAACTGTTCAACACACAGAAGTGGACAATATAAGGAACTAGACCTATGGTGCACACCTGGTCTATGAAGATTAGGTTAATGTAAGGAGGTGGTCAACTATGGAGGTGTACTGTATACAGACTTGAAATTGAATCATTGAGTGGAAAGAATTACTTACAAAACTATGAAATAATCTTTAAAACTGTTGAAAAGTCGTGGAGGACTGTTTTCAGTGCTATTTAACAGCCGCTTTGATACAGCCAGATTCTTTTTTTTTTTAGACAATCTCCCTTGTTGCCCTTAGTAAAGTGCCTTGGCATCATAGCTCACAGCAACCTCAAACTCTTGGGCTCAAGAATTCTTTTGTCTCAGCTTCCCAAGTAGCTGGGACTACAGGCAACGGCCACAGCACTTGGCTATTTTTAGAGACAGGGTCTTGCTCTTGTTCAGGCTGGTCTAGAACCTGTGAACTCAGGCAATCCACCTGCCTTAGCCTCCCAGAGTGCTAGGATTACAGGCATAAACTACCATGCTCTGGCCAATATAGCCAAATTCTTTATAACTGTTTCATGGTTCAGGGAAACTGTGATCAAAATGTATAAAACTTCTAGTACAGACCAGGTGTGGTGGCTCATGCCTATAATCCTAGCACTCTGGGAGGCTGAGGGGGGGGTGGATTGCCTGAGCTTACAGGTTCGAGACCAGCCTGAGCAAGAACAAGACCCTGTCTCTAAAAATAGCCAAGCATAGTATCAGACACTTGTAGTCCCAGCTATTTAGCAAGCTGAGGCAAAAGGATCACTTGAGCCCAGGAGTTTGAGGTTGCTGTGAGCTATGACTCCATGGTACTCTACCCAGGGTGATAAAGCGAGACTCTCCAAAAAAATAAAAAACAGGAACTCCTAGTACAGATTTCCAAGAGGCTATACTCCTATAAAAGCAATCAGATTGGACTCTAAGAAGAATTTTTTTGTTATCACCCATAACTTGAATGATAAAGACAAAATTGAGAATGTATCCTTTAAGTCCTGATGGATATCAGTCTGGATACTTTTAAAATCTTTACCTCTTGACAAGGGTTTTTATACTACCTACCATTAAAATGTTTAATTTCCTTATCCAGTTTTTTCTAATTTCTTAATTTCCAGCTTTGTTTTTTTCTCTATTTTTCTTCACATGAAGTTATATTGAAGATTACCTTTTAGCATGAAAAGTTAAAACGAGACCTCTTTATTTCACAGAACATGCAAGGCGGTACCAAACTCCACGGTCAGCTGGGCCATGGAGACAAAGCCTCCTATCGACAGCCAAAGCATGTGGAAAAGTTGCAAGGCAAAGCTATCCATCAGGTGTCATGTGGTGATGATTTCACTGTCTGTGTGACAGGTAAGCTATCAGCACAAAGCATCTAAGTGTATTTAGTGTGGGGTATTGTGCTTAATGCTGTGTAATTTTTGTTGGGGGTTTACAACAAAAGATAACATTCCAAGAACAAAAAAACATTGAATAATTATATTCATTAATAACAGTGTGTCAAATGTGCTATAGTATTACGGGGTGGTGTAAAGGAGAAAGCAGGTGGATAATAGAGAAGAGGTAGGATCAGGAGAAATGTGTGTCCCATTTTGGGGGGAAATACAATCTCACCTCAGTTTATCGATAACACAAAATTAAAGTCAAGACCTAAATTTAGTTTTAGTCTTATCATTACTCACTTGGTTTTTATCTGGGAAATAGAGGTGACGCCAGTAAAATTTTAAGCCCTTTTAATACTTTTTAACTATATTATGATTATGTTAATAGTGCACTTGACTACAACAACTCTAGACTTGTACAGTCTATCCTTCAGATTTTCCTGATGGAGTTATCTCATACATGATCATTGGTCAGGGTAGTTTTCATTCTAGCCTTCCCCAGCTTCTGATTGGATAAAATAATAAAGTCCTTTGATGGATCCTGTTTTCCTTCCTTTTTCAGATGAGGGTCAGCTGTATGCCTTTGGGTCTGATTATTATGGCTGCATGGGAGTGGACAAGGTTGCTGGCCTGGAAGTGCTAGAGCCCATGCAGCTGAACTTCTTCCTCAGCAATCCAGTGGAGCAGGTCTCCTGTGGAGATAATCATGTGGTGGTTCTGACACGAAACAAGGAAGTCTATTCTTGGGGCTGTGGCGAATATGGTAGGGGTAGCCTTGTCTCTGTCCACTTCTTCCCAGGGGCACAGCCTCACTCGAAGCTTGTATGCATCTAAACACATCATGCAGCCTGTATATAAGAAGTGTTATTCAGTAAAAGAGAATCTTATGGAACATCTTCAGGGAAGAGGTGCTCATTATAATGATATTCATTCTTACGTGTGTTTCAGGACGACTGGGTTTGGATTCAGAAGAGGATTATTATACACCACAAAAGGTAAAATCAGAAGCAGCTTCTTCCTAAAGCCTAAGTCACAGAGACTCTAATAATTTGTCTTCTTGACTGTTCTGAAATACTTCCTATTTCAGGAAATACTGTGGGAGGCTGACAATCCAGGATTTCTGACTTAGCACAATGTGGTCTTATCACCTAAGTCATAGAAAGTTGAGATAGTAGGTATAACAACTATGGACGTGGTCACAGCTTAGTTGGGGGTGAGAGCCAAGATTAACGTGACAGCAGAAAAGTTAAAACATAACTACATATATCCTGGAAAATACAAGAAGATATTAGAGGGGCTTATGCCAGTATTCCCAACACTTGGGAGACCGAGGCAGGTGGATTGCCTGAGCTCACAAGTTCAAGACCAGCTTGAGCCAGAGCAAGACCCTGTCTAAAAAATAGCCAGGCATTGTGGTAGGCGCCTGTTGTCCCAGCTACTTGGGAGGCTGAGGCAAGAGAATCGCTTAAGCCCAAGAGTTTGAGGTTGCTGTGAGCCGTGACGACACAGTACTCTACTGAGGGTGACAAAGTGAGACTCCGTCTCTCAAAAAAAAAAAGAAGATATTAGAAAACAGTAAACTATCTCTTAACCCAGTATAGCCATTTTTCCCTCAGAACTCATATTTCTATAGTCGAACACGAGATGAAATTGTTTTTGTTTAGGGGCATGTTGTATAAAACACAATGTCTAATTACTGTCAGTACTGCCAGCACTGACATTGTGAAGGGCTTACAGAAGCTGAAATCAGTTGAGGGACAAGCACAGTCACATTTCTCTGACACCCATCCTAGAGCACAGGCTTACCCACTGGAAGGTTAGCTATAACCAACTATGCCATTTGCCAGTTTTTATTCACACTTTAAAAATTGAATAGTGTGTTGTAGGGACCATCATTAGTGGGATTCAAACCCGTTCCTTTCCTCTTGGAAAGGCTGTCATAGAAACTGAGGGTCCAGGTTTCAGGCTTTGCACACATCCATTGTGGCCCCACATGTTCGTCACCCCTACCGTTTTCCAGCCCTATCTAGTTAGCTTAAAAGGATGTGAGCATTTGGAAAGTCCTGGCTGCTATTCTGTCACCTCCCCCATAAAATGACCAGATTGGGACCCTACAGGGATACTGTGTTTCTTTTGTAACTGTCAAGCAGCCTTCCATCTCAGAAGACAAAATCAGTAATGGATTGAAGCTTCTTCTTTCTTAACTTTTCCTAGGAAGTAGGACCTATTATTACTGAAACATATTGACCTGGGTTGTCTGTTTACTTAACTAACTGCTGCCTTTTCCTGTATATAATAAAACTTGAGCTCTTTGTGGAAAACAGTAGTAGCCTCTAAGCTGCTGGCCAAATCTGAAGAGAATAGAGCAGTCCTTACTTCCTTGTAGTCATTCTGCTAAATTCAGCATGTTACTTTTGAAAAATTGTGAAGGTTTTTTCCTAATATGAATTGTGTATTTGGGATTTCCTCTTCTGATTTTTTTCTTGCAGGTGGATGTTCCTAAGGCCTTACTTATTGTTGCAGTTCAATGTGGCTGTGATGGGACATTTCTGCTGACCCAGTCAGGCAAAGTGCTTGCCTGTGGACTCAATGAGTTCAACAAACTGGGTCTGAATCAGTGCATGTCTGGAATTATCAACCATGAAGTGAGTACCCACAATGGTGTTCTAACCACATTTTCAGAACTTCTCTAGTTAGAATTTCTTTGGGATGCTATTTTTAGTTAGTGACCATGGAATTTGACTTAAGAATAAAGTGATAGGGCAGGCATGATGGCTCACATCTGTAATCTTTGCACTCAGAGGCTGAGGCAGGCAAATTGCTTGAGCTCAGGAGTTCAAGACCAGCCTGAGCAAGAGTGAGACCCCCCCTCTCTTCTAAAAATAGAAAAACTAGTCAGGCATTATGGTGTACACCTATAATCCCAGCTACTCGGGAGGATGAGACAAGAGGATCACTTGAGCCCAGGAGTTTAAGGTTGCTACAAGTTGATGACACCACAGCATGCTACCCAGGGTGACTGAGTGAGACTCTGTCTCAACAAAAAAAAAAAGTGATAATCTCAGGGTGGCACCTGTGGCTCAAAGGAGTAGGGCACCAGCCCTATATGCCTGAGGTGGCAGGTTCAAACCCAGCCCCAGCCAAAAACTGCAAAAAAGTGATAATCTCCCAGACACTGTATTCTCACAAACACTGTGTTAATTAAAAGAAGCCAGCCATAAAAGATGCCGTGCTATACAATTGCAACTATGTAAAGTTCAAGAACAGGCAAAATTAACTTGTGATGGCAGAAGTCAAAATATTGGGTACTATTTTGGGAGGAGAGGTATGGGTATTAACAGAAGAGAAGGAAGAGATCCTAGGGTAATGGGAATGGTCTATATTTTGATCAGGGTAATAGTTTTATAAGTATGTGCATATAGAAAAATGTATCAAGACATGTATTCTATAGTATGTTGTATGTAGTACCTCAATAAATTGATTATAAAGAATAAAATGACAGAATTCAGATTGTACCTTATTAAATAGAAACAAGAAAATTAACATTATGAGAAAGAAACATTTCAATGTGTCACCTCCCTGTGGAGCGTTTTAGAATTGTTGTTCCAAATCACTGATCTTATACACACACACACACACACACACACACACACACTTATTAAAGTTTTCCCTTTCAAGGATGTCATGGTATTCACCACTGATACTGAGTTTCCTCTTTGTGTTAGTATGAGTTTTTGTCATTTTCTGAAGAATCGGGATAAGAGACAAGTTTTTTGTTTTTGCTTGTTTGTTTTTTCAGAGACAGAGTCTCACTTTATCACTCTACCTTGGTAGAGTGCTGTGGTATTACAGCTCACAGCAACCTCCAACTCCTGGGCTTAGGCAATTCTCTTGCCTCAGCCTCCCGAGTAACTGGGACTATAGGCGCCCACCACAACGCCCGGCTATGTTTTGTTGCAGTTTGGCCGGGGCCGGGTTCAAACCTGCCACCCTCAGTATATGGGGCTGGTGCCCTACCCACTGAGCCACAGGCACCGCCCAAGACAAGGTTTCTTAATGAAAAGGTAAAAATTAATTTTTAAGCAGTCTTGGAAATTGTATTCTCAATTAGGAGAGTACAGATTCAAAGTAAGGCTGAAGATAGTGTCTTCATAGTTTGAAAAGGCATTCAGAATTACCATTACTTGATTTGTGTTTTTGTTATAACATGAAATTTGTTGTAAAATTTTAAACTCACAAGAGAGAATTCTTTTTTTAATACTAATTTACAGGGAATATGGGTTTTAACAAAAAGTTGAGAAAGTTTACCTTACAGATGAAATTAGATCACAGGAAACTAATCGCTCTATGAGCTGGAGAGTCCTCAGGATTTTAATTCTTTTCTCTGTCTTTGTAAGTATACCAAGTTACAACTAAGACAGATATTAATGATTCTAATCCTAATATAAATACCTTCTGAGATAGGGAGTTCATGTTTTGGATAGCCTAATTCTTTCTAAAACTTGTTTGAGAAAGAGTCTTACTCTGTCACCTGGCTTAGAGTGTCATGGTGTCAGCCTAGCTTATAGCAACCTCAAACTCTGGGCTTAGGCCTCCCAAGTAGCTGGTACAGCAGGTATTCGCCACCATGCCCGGCTAATTTTTCTATTTTTAGTGAAGACAAAGTCTTGCTCTTGCTCAGGCTGGTCTCAAACTGCTGATCTCAAGGAATTCTCCCTCCTTGGCTTGCCAGATTGCTAGGATTACAGACGTGAGCCACTGTGCCTTATCCAGAATCTAAAAAAAAATTTTTTTTTTTATTTTTAGAGATAGAGTCTTACTTTATCACCCTCAGTAGAGTGCTGGGGCATCATACCTCACAGCAACCTCCAACTCCTGGGCTTAGGTAGTTCTCTTGCCTCTGCTTCCCAAATAGCTGGGATTACAGGCACCTGCCACAACACCAGCTATTTTTTTGTTGCAGTTATTTAACTGGCCTGGGCCAGGTTCAAACCCTTCATCCTCAGTGCATGTGGCTGGTGCCATAACCACTGTACTATGGGCGCCAAGCCAGCTGGCTATTTTTTTTTTTTTTTTTTCTGTTCTTCCTTTGGCAATTCTCTTTCCCTTTGCCTCCCAAGTAGCTGGGATTACAGACGCCCGCCACAACACCTGGCGTTTGTTTTCTTGTGTGTTTTTTTTGGTGTTGGAAGAGACAGGGTTTCACTCTGGCTCACTCCTGCTCTTACTGGTCTCGAACCTCCGAGCTCACGCAATCCACCCGCCTCAGCCTCCCACAGCACTGGGAATACAGGCATGAGCCACCACTCCCAGCCTTTTTTTTTTTATTGCAGTTTGGCTGGGGCTGGGTTCAAACCTGCCACCCTTGGTATATGGGGGTGGCGCCCTACCCACTGAGCCACAGCTGCTGCCCTAGAAGTAGAATCTAAAATTTTTGTTGTCAGAGAATTCCACCTCAGGCTTGGCACCCATAGCACAGTAGTTACGGCACCAGCCACATACACCGAGGCTGTGGCAGGTTCAAACCCATCCCAGCCCAGCTAAGCAACAGTGACAACTGCAACAGAAAAATAGCCGGGTGTTGTGGTGGGTGCCTGTAGTCCCAGCTACTTGGGAGGCTGAGACAAGAGAATCACCTAAGCTCAAGAGTTGGAGGTTGCTGTGAGCTGTGACGCCACGTCACTCTACCAAGGGCGACGTAAAGATACTCAGTCTCAACAAAAGTAAAAAAAAAAATCCACCTTATATGTTGATTTCTCTGGTTACATATGGAGCTTATTCCTTCTTGTATTCTGCAGGAGATGGAAAGTACTTGGCACTTTGTTCTTAGTAATATGACTTGCCTTTTGGTCACCATGGCCCATTCTTAGCCTGATCATTACTGCATTTTTTTAAAACTAATCTTTGTTTTTTACCATGTTTTAGGCTTACCATGAAGTTCCCTACACAACCTCCTTTACTTTGGCCAAACAGTTGTCCTTTTATAAGATCCGTACCATTGCCCCAGGCAAGACTCACACAGCTGCAATTGATGGTGAGTTGATTTATGGTTGTATTACATGCCTTAATAGCTCAGGCTCTTTTATTCTATCAAGTGTTAGCTTTTCTTAACAATATATACATCTTTCTGATTTCCACCTAGTATCCAGGATTATCTCTTTCATTATCAAGTTAGTCATTCAAGTGCACATTTTTGTTGATAAACATTATAAATGCATGATAAATACATCCTTCAACAAGAACACCACACCTACAATTGCAGACATCTGTTGTCTCTAATTATTCACCTCCCATAAGTATTCTAAGCTAATATCCATTTTCCACATTAAAAATACCACAATACTGGAGAAAAAATACAATATAGTCACTAACTGGTCTAATTGAGTGTGTGTCTAGATACCTTCACTGATGTAGATGCAGGATCTTACGGCTAGCTCTCTATTTGGGTGTTCTGACAAGCAGAAGCTAGCCTATGGAACTCTACATGGGCTGCATCTTCTCACTGTTCATGAGCCATTTGTGCCTTGTTATTTATCTTTCCTTTTCTCTCAGAGCGAGGCCGGCTGCTGACCTTCGGCTGCAACAAGTGTGGGCAGTTGGGTGTTGGGAATTACAAGAAGCGTCTGGGCATCAATCTGTTGGGGGGACCCCTAGGTGGGAAGCAAGTGATCAGGGTTTCCTGTGGTGATGAGTTTACCATTGCTGCCACTGATGGTGAGTCTGTACACATTTCAAGGTGACTATGCTTTAATTTTTGGCTTGGAAAGGTAGACTGGTTATTTGGATAGCTGAATCATGCTTTTACTTTTTTATTTGTATTAAATTAGTGGCCATTTGTTACAAATATTGAGCTTTTTAAAAGATTTCTAGTTAATGACAAGTTACTATTTCAAGTTCTCCTTTTTTTACTTCAGCTTTATGTTTTTTGGTAAAAGGTTTCAAGAATTATCAAGTACTTCAATATATACCTTGCCCAGCACCTTATTGGTTTCAGTAAACATTGATCTGATGACTGGAAAGAACAGTATACCGTATATACTCAAGTATAAGCCGACCCGATTTATAAGCCGACCCCCTTAATTTACCCTAAAAACTGGGAAAACTTAGTGACTCGAGTATAAGCCAAGGTGGAAAATGCAGCAGCCACTGGTAAATTTCAAAAATAAAAATATATACCCAAAACAATTACAATAATTGAGGTATCAGTTGGTTAAATGCTTT